>JBBPKG010000038.1:0-36825 GCA_038089115.1 Fistulinella cinereoalba | reverse complement strand
TTGATCAAGGAGTGCCACATGTAGACTTGGCATCGTTGATTAAGTCGGGAACGTCATCAAACGGCCCTGATGAGTAAAACTGAAACACTTGCTAAACATGAACATGTCGGCACACGGGCATGCTGATGTCAGTACTAATCTGGTTGCTCTGCGCTCCGAGATCATGATCCTTTCTGACTCCGCCCCCTTTCATTTCATGCTATACTCCCACCAGGACCATTCGAGACTCCCTGGCAGACGTGATCCGGTCGTATCTGGACCATCGCAGTTGCGCTGACTGCTCGCATCAGCAAACGCTAGAGCGATTACGCGCTGCTGAATTATTCCCTAGTACCACCGACCGTGCATTGCCGATCCCGAACCAGGGCAGAAGTGTACGCGTGCCCAGAAGACACAGGGAACACATTCCAGTCTACCCTTGATGCCCCTCTTGCCACCAATATGGTCATGGTACTCTTATCAATCGCCCACTGCAATCCATATTTGCTCGGGCATCGCAGTCTAAAGGGTCGCCTACTGTACGTATGTTACCTCGACATCGTCAGGTCATTCGACTAAGCGCCATTTCTTTCCTGAGAGGCGACCGGTAACCCCCGATCATGTTGTGTCGTCGATGAGTACACCACCACAAAGACAAGGCTGGCCTGGTTATTGCCAATGTTCCTGTGGTATACCAGAATAGCGTTGGCATCATCCTGTTCTGTCGTTCCGATTATGGGTCGCTGAAGCAGGATCGTAGCATTCAGGCCGACCTTGCACATTGGTCGCCTGTGCCACTTTCACGGCGTATGATGTCGACAACGGGGAAACCTATCCTCAAGGTGCGCACCGGGAGAAACATTCGATACTAATACATCAGTCTTGCCGGGCGATGGGTCTACACACGCCAGAAAACGTCGCTAGAGAATTGAGCACCAATGTGGACATATAAAGCACGTTGATCAAATGGTACGTCGGCCAAAGTCCACGTCATCTTGTGCAGCGCGGGTATGATCCAAACGACCCGACGCATCCACCATATTCTCATAAAACGTTCACGTGATCTGCTTCGTCTGGCTATCATCCACCGCCCACATCGTTCCAACAACCGACCTGAACCCGGTGAAATGCACGGCTTGGGCGAGATGGATCATTTCGTCTGGACATTCCTCGTCTCTGACCGTCATGTGGCACGCGGACAGATATGCGAGTTGTGCGTGGCATGCTACATGCACCCATTCGTTCTCCATCAACTCGTCCGCAACATGAGAGATGGTCGAATCTGAGCCCTCGATACATTTGAATGAAGTGAGGCTTCTAACACGATGGCCGATGTTGGCCAGCTCGGCGCTGACAGACTGCAGCTCCTTCCCGACGGCTTTTGCTTGCTCAATGGCAACGAAATGTGGGAGGGCAGAATTTGCCTTGTCCTGAGCCCTGGCATGGATGAGCGCGTTCAACGAGGGGGTGTAAGATGAGACATAAAAACTGGAGAGCTTTTGTTCTCCTGGCCGATATGATCCTGCGGGTGAAATGGAAGTAGGTAGAACTCGGCGGTGGGGCACCACCATATCCGCGAACGAAGGGGATGGAACGTCCGGAGGACCTCGACAACCGGCGAAACGACGTTCTTTCACAGTTCCCGAAAGATCCCTATGAAACATCTCACCACGTTCTCCAACTTGGTCCGCTTCGTCAATGCATAGAATTCCGTTGTCATATGTTGGAGACGCTCTCTGGTGGTCTGCAGTGGGATGTGAATGGGATCGCGATCGGTGGCAATGATGAGCGCGTCACAACCATGCTTGCTCGCATTTACGACAATGACCGGTCCCCCGCTGGCGGCTTTCTGGAGGTCTGGGAAGAGCGAAGGTAGGAGGAAGCGCGAGAGACCTGGCAACCTCCGAATGTCCGCCACCATCTTTTCTAGTTCGACATTCAGAGAATACATGCTGTCATGCTGATTTGCACTAGCGGAATCGAGGGTATCTCGGATTTGCGATGTCACTTCTCTGATAACTCCTTTCCCGCTGAGCTGGATGACACAGCATCTTCAACAGGAGATCGAATGCGATTAAGCTGATCCCAAAATACACCCCGTCCTTGTTCGAGCAGCCCAACAGCTTTCCCAGGAGACTGGTTCCGAAGGCATGCGGAGAAGACGTCCATGGAGAGGGATGATGTAACTTTCTTGGTATATCGAGATGTGAGGCAACGATGGGAGAATCGCGAGGTGATGCATGAGGATTCGAAGTGTCGTCTCATATGCTAAAACAGTTGTGGGATGCTGGAATTCTTCAGTTGCCTTAATCCATGCTCTGGCAGCAGCAAGACCTGCAGAAGATGCAGTTGGGAGGTGTGAGATCTGAACATAGACATCAAATAACTCTTCCTCATCCTCTGATTTGCCCGACTGTATGAAGCGAGTCTGGAGGAGTAGGCAGCCAACTGTAATGACCATGACCGAAGAGGATGCCCGAGGGGAAAAGTGTTAGTGCCTCTTTGGAAAGGAGATTGCATTGTCGATGTCTTCTACCACCCCCAGTTGATCGAACCGGCGGGAAAAATAAATTGCAAGGTTATATCAAGCTCTTGAACGGTCTGGGTGCCCTAGTAGACTGAGCAAAAGTGCCTCTCAGGAAAGGGAGATGGCTTCGTCAATATCCTGTACTGCATTCTGCCACTGATACCGACCAGAGAGATTACATGCGAGATTATCCAAGCACATGGAATGGTCCGGGTGCCCCGCTGGGCAAAGTGACAGAGCTTCTTTCGCATGGACAATCGCTTGGTTAATATCCATTGTCATCCCAAGTAGCCTGTACCGATTGGATAGACAATTTTCACGGTTGCCCAAACGAATCGAACACTCTGGGTGCCCTGGGGGACAAAATACCAAGGCATCCTGGTTAAGTGAAATGGATTCATTGAAGTCCGCTACCGTCCCGAGTTGTTTGTATCGATCGGAGAGCCAACTTCCAAATTTATCCAAACGCGCTGCGCGAAATGGGTCTGTTTGTGGGGTAAGCTGCGGGGCGTCTCGAACAAGGAGAATAGCTTCATTCAGGTCCGCAATCCCCCCCAAGTCGGTCGTACCGATAGCTGAGATAAATTCCAAGGTTATTCAAGCCACTTGGACGGCCACGATGTCCTTCTGAGAAAAACGACAAGGCCTTTCTACCCAGGTCAATGGACTCGTCAGGGTTTGCGAGTGCACCGGACTGTTTGTATCGAGTGCAAAGACATGATGCAAGACTATCCAAACAATCCGAATATGATGAGTGCCCCGGTGGGCAGACCAGCGCATTGCGTGCGAGGACGATGGCTTCCTCCAAGTCTGCCGGCTCGCCGAACTGTTTGTACCGCCTCGAGAGGATGAATGGCAGGCAACTCAAAGAGTATGATCGCAGAGGGTGTCCTGGTGAGCAAAGCTGCAATGCTTCACGATCAAGGTCCACTGCCGCATCGATGTCACGGTTGTTGCGCCCTTGCTAAAACTTGGCACAAAGGGATCTCGCCCGCGACACTAATTGTCCAACTGAGTGTTATATCGTTTCCAGCGTTTTTTATAGCAATAATCCGGTAGAAACAGTCAACGAACCGTGTTCTTCGGAAGCCATCTAGTGCGCTCGGTAAGCCCAATGCGTTTCGCGATGGTGTGGTTTGGTGGGGTGCGGCGGGTATCAATGGTGGCTACAGGTAAAACGACCACTAGGTAGAATGGGCTCAGGGTTAGCGCGTTTGGTTCAAGTGGCAACACGAGGAAGGGGTTGTGCTGGGCACCAAACCGTGCTGGTCTAAGATGGGGCGAGCTGATCAAGAGTGCGTTAGTCGCGTACTGTGGAAAGCGTGAATGCACACACTTGCCACTTGAAAGTACCGAACCATGAACCAATCATGCTTCATCACGCTCGTCTTCCTCGGCGCTCTCTCCCTTATCTGTGTCCTCATACACTCCTGATTTGTGACTACTGCATCAGAATTGCAACGATGTGTGCTGCGAGGACGTCTTGACCATCTCGCGCTAGCCCTCTTTGTGACCGTGAGTCTTTGGCTGCCCAGTTCCACAGGGAAATTTCTGTCAAGCCCACGACCGAGAAGCTGGTCTCGCGTCGCAGGAGGTTGGGCGTGCCCTCTGTGACGACGACGACCGATCCAAGAGCAAAGCTAGACGTTGAGAAACCTCAGAGCTTGGTACAGTACTTGCGCTAGGCATCTACCCGGATAACAGCGCATGAAGGACACCAAACAGCGCGTCGACGCTCTGCCTCACTTTCCCATGTATTATTGCTGCCAGTCGTCGCAATTGGTGAACGATGCAGGCTAGGTGGTTGGGCGATTGAGACAGGAGTCAAGTCGACTGCTAACAACGCAGAACAGAATGTGAGTCGGGTATCACCCATGAGAAGAAAAAGAGACCCAAAGGTACACCATGGCCCCACGACCTTGGACGAGTAGGAGCGTCGACGGGCATTGGCCAAAGAGCGGACAAGTGGGACAGACTGGACAAAGCTTGCGCACATAGTACCTAGGCAAGGGGACAGTCGGAGCTTTGCCTGCGCGAGAAGCGATGTAAAGCGTCGTCTGGCATGGATGGGAAAGACAGATACTTTGCAAGTAGACACACTGGACAATGCCCTACTCACCTGTCATTAAGAACGCCGATGCACACAGTAGCCTCGGCCACTCCAGCACATCCTATGTTGACTCCTCGTTGACTTCCATCCTCTTCTCCTCCAATCCCTCCCCTTGCTCAACGGTCGTACCGGTCCCACGCCCACTCCCAAACCCACCTTCTACCGCCCGATAAGATGCCTAAAACCGCTCCGTGATTCGAACGCCCCCTTCACACCACATAAAACCCGCCCCGGATGCCGCCCATATCCTGTAACTTCTTCTTCCCCGCAGGCACCAGGACAAGCGGGAATAGCGGGGCCACGAACGAGTGCACGCGCCCAGCGAGCCAGGGCAGGTAGACGGCAAACGTGGCGGCAAGCTTATCCCAGAAGGCGCTTATGACGACCGCAACGATGTAGGCCGGGAGAGGGGGTGTCGGTGTCATGTGGTGGGCGCGGGCGTAGGAGTGGGTGGGGGGTCGGGGGGCTTGTCCGAAGACTGAACTTGAATGGCATGGCGAGTCGCGCGGGCTGGGCGGAGGTCGCGCGCATGGTGCCTGGGGGTATCAGCTGAGGCTTGGCGTGTGGGGAATGGGAGCGTGCTGGACGCGGACACGGTGGGACGTGTCGAGAGGATACGCCGGAGGGCATCCAGGAAGGCGGTGCACGGGCCCAGCATTGTCATGATGGTCTGGAATGCCTTGGTCGACCAGTACAAGGTTGATCGGATCGTGAAGGAGTCGCTACACAAGACCCAAGCGATGCCAGTGATGACCGGACGAGACCGACTTGGAGAGATGGCCGAAGAGCGTGACGACGGCAGTGCTTTCTCAGGCAGCGAGGTCGATGTAGTCCTGTACGAACTCGGGCGTGATCGTGACGCCCGTTCTGATGGGAGCAACAGCGCTGCTTGGACACGATAAGCGGTGTCCACGATACAGCGGTCGACGTACCTTGCCCCTGGTGGGGACACTCCAGATCGCAGACCAGTCATCAGTACTGTCGCGCGTGAGCTGAGTCGAGGCCAATGTTCAGCTTGGCGAGTGTCGTGTGCCTGGGCTTGTACGGGACACGGGGGCGCCGTGAGTTCTGGGGTGGACTCATCGGGGTTTCGACTCAGACCATGTCGCGGCCGTGTAGGGCAGCTTTTTGCCGTCGTACGTGCTACGCTCGGACCATTGCATCGTGCTGACCCCACGCAGGTCAGACTCGGAGAAGTCGCACGAGCTCAGGCGGGTGCGAAGAGCATCAACGACAAAACTAAAGCGCTAGACCAGCTGATTGCGTTTCAGTGCGCCGAGTACGCGCAGAAACTAGACGACCACTGCAATCGGCTCTGCCACGACCCTCGGCGTGCATGGACATAGACGGAAAAGACATGTCGCGTTCAAGACGATCCTCGAGGCGCCCGCTCCTGCGGGGATGCACCGGATGGACTGGACTCGGCGGGACTCGGGCATGGATCACACGTCACGCAGTGTCGATGGTGCAGTACTCAAACTACGTGAAGAAACTGGTGCAGTACCTGCAGCAACGAAACGTGTTCCGAGATGCAGCGCGGCACTGGCAAGAGGGGTTCTTCCCGCAGACGGTACAGCAGTATTATCAGATGCCGGAACGGGTCGTGTAGCTGCGGATAGCTCACGGGGAGGAGGACGGAGCAAGAAAAGATGATGTCTGGGCAGCCACTGCTGTCGGCGTACAGGACAAGCGTAAGTGGTCCGTGCGGCATGCGGCGCTGGCTGACCGGGTACAGTCGGCGAGGTCTATGGCACAGTTGTGATGTCTCTGATCCACGGCGGCGGCTGGTCTCCCAGCGTTGCGCGGTTCTTACCCGTGTCGTGAGCTGCAGTGCCCGGGGAGGTATATCATCTCCAGACAGCGTCAACATCCGCATGGCTGGTCCAGCACTCATGAGCACACCGTCCGCCCAGTTCGACATCCCCTCCGTCGTGCACGGCCTTATCCGCGACATGCAGGCCCTCGAGGCCACCCTCATCCGCTGGGGCACCGGACATGCCTCCCCCGCCGATGTCAGCGACTGCTATGTTCAGTTTGGCGTCGAGTACAACGCTGTCGTGCGCGCCTTTGCCGAGGGCTTCGGCATCCCCACCAGGTGTGCCGACTCCCCATGCTGAGGCCCCGCTGACACCCCCCCAGTGATCTGCAGGCGATCCCGGGGCAGCTCCGCCTCGCACTCGAGGTCTGTCTTGGCGAGGGCCCCGACGCGCTCGACCGCTACCTGCCCCACATCCGCCGACTCTTTAAACACATCCTCCTCAGCCTCCGCGCAAAGCACCCCGCGTGGCACGCCGCCCTTGCTGCTAGTCGCGTCTGAGACGCGTAGTCGTATCCCCGCATAATTGTACGCTTGTCCTCGTTAGACTAATCTACTCTATGCTCCACCATGCACTCTACCTCCACAAACACGCCCAGCAGCAGCATCGCTCGGTAACGCACCTCGAGACAGATCGCGTTCAACGCCCCAAAGTCGCGGACGATCGCGGACATGTACACGTTTACCTTGAGGACGTGGTCGAGTTCGAATTCGACGTCCTCGAGCAGGATATTCAAATCGAGCGAGGCCAGTGACATGTTGGTGATATTCAGATTACGCGGGTGCATATGCTACGCTCTGAGATGTCACTGACCATGTTGTAACCATCCCAGAGACGTACACCGTCCCCGCAGATGAGACGACTGTTGCAGGGTCGGATTGGCCGTCGCGTGTGTACAGGGAAGGGGAGGAGGCGATAGGCTGAAACACTTGCGCCACCTTTAGACTGGCACCTCGACCTCAGGGTGGTGTCTCAAGATCTCAGGGCTTGCCTCCATCCGACATGCTCATATACAGCCCCGTCGGCGCTCCCTGCCATCACAGATGTCGTTGCGGACAGTGTCTGCTGTGTTGAGTGAGTATTCGCGCTACCGGATGCACATCGCTGACCGCCCCGTCAAGTCTTGGCCACCACCTTTCATGCACTCGCCTCCATAGTCACCTCATTCCGCCTCTGGTTTCGATTCCACATCCGACGGCTCTGGTGGGACGACTTTTGGGCTGCCCTCGCCCTTGTTTGCCATGCGGTCGGTCTCGTCGCCATGTGGGTGCATGAAACGCCCGTTGACGATCCACACCTCAATTTCTCTGATTTTCGTGCGTCAGACGCCATCGACCGTCTTTGACCTGACCGTGTCCCAGCTCTCCACGCCCTCTCGCGTCGCATGCACATCATATCCTTTTGGTGTGGCGCGCTCTTTTACACAGGCACGATATGGTCCTGCCGCATCTCCATCGCCTGTTCCGTGATCCGCGTCGTCCCGCCTGCATACAGCACCTCCATCATGACCTTCAGTGCCATCGCCACCTTTGTCTGCATGTGGCTCTTCATGTGCATTTGCAAGGTCGTTGCATGCTCCCCGGACGCATCCTGGAACCTCGTCACCCTCGCCTGCCGTTTGCCCAGTTGGGTCGCCCTCTCCGAAGTCTGCAGTACGTTGGCCCGCACGCCGAATGCCGTTGCTCACGCCGTCCACAGCCGACGCCATGTCAGATTTCATCCTTGTCTGTCTCCCCCTCCATCTCTTATCGCGCACGCGACTCCCCTCGGACAAGAAAACGATGTTCCTCGCCGTGTTCTCGACCAGCCTCTTGGTCACGACCGTGAGCATTGCACACACGGTGGTGCTCCTCGTGCCCCGCGTCTATGCTCTCCAAGGCTTCCTGGCAGAGATAGAGGTACCGGCGCACGCTCTTGGTCATCCGTCGCTCAACCACAGTCCAGGGTGCGGTCTCTGTCATCGTCTGCAATCTCCTCGTTGTCGTCACGTTCCTCTACCGGGTGGTGACGAAAGGAAGAGACCTCACGGCGGTGTCAGCGCGGCCGTCAGACCGGCTCACGTCCGTCGAGCTTGACGTCTCGGGACCCTCAATGCTTGCGGCGGTGGCGACGCTGACTGGATCGCAGTGGACGAGTGTCTCTGGTGAGGGGACAGGAAAGGATGCGGATGGGTGTGCGGTGGAGGCGTAGTAGACTGTACTTTTGGTAGACCGTCATGGTTAGAGATGAATGTCCGGGTCCGGACCACTGGAAGCGGTTTGATCTTCACGCCCTCTCTCCGCGTCGGCTTTATGCCACTATGTCCTCGCGGCGCTGATCCTGCCATCCCCACTGTCCGTCGGAGGTCTCTTCAATCTTGCCCCGTATCGTGCATATGTCAAAACCTCCTCATCAGACCTCATTATGTCATTATTCATCGGGAACACCGCCCGCAGCACCAACGACCCTGTGCGTCTCCTCGTTCATCGATAGACTCCTACATATAAAATACGGCCACCTACAACGTAACATGGCGCTCCGGTAAACCCCTTTCAGTCCCTCTTCGCCACCTCTGCGACACACTCCACCTCGACAGACGCGCCCAGTGGCAGCGCGGCGACACCGACACACGTGCGCGTGGGCATCGTCGCCCGGTCTGAAAAATACTCCGGTTGAACACCTCAAAGTCGCGCGGCATGTCGGCTAGGTAGACGTTCACCTTGAGGATGTGCTCGAGGCCGGACCCGACACCCTCGAGCAGGGCCCTCATGTTGTTCAGCGCGGCCCGCTGGGAAGACGTTGTGAGCTGCAAAGGTGGGTGGAGTGCTTCGAATGTATGGTCTGCCCTTCGATCCCACTGACGACGTTGTACGCGTTGTCGGATCCAACGCTTCCGGAGATGTAGACGGTCCCTGTGGAGGAGACGACCGCCTGGGCTGCAGAAGAGGTGAGTTGGGTCGTCGTCCGTTTGGACACTCGACGCACAAAAGACCGGGAGGGGCAGGACGGCGCCTTGAATGTCGTTGAACACTTGCTTGGGCATCACGGTGATCGTAGACAGGATGACCGAGTCGGTCTCAAATCTCCAGACCAGCGTCCAGGCCGACATCCATCCGACCATTTATCAGCCTGGAATGTCAAGTCATTTGGGTGGCACGTAGGCTGACTCAGTTTAGCTAATGTCTTTTACAGCATTTGGGGAGAGCTGCATGTGCTGCGGCGCCGCGGGGCTCTTGGTCACGTTGGCACACTGATCAAGTTTGCCGATGCCGCCCCATGCCGTACATCTCAACCTCGGTGCTGATCCCAACCGTCTCCGGGTTCCACGTGTCCTGGCAAGTTTCGACGCTCGTGGGGAATGAGGTGATCTGAGAGTGGAATTGGACCTCGGGGTTTTTCCGTCTCATTTTCTTTCAAGGCGTGCCCGTCGGTTATCAAAGTGGTGTTGATGCTTGATTTAGACCCGGTTTGGATCCTGGCCTATGGGTAAACAGAGTTGCAACATCACAGATCTAATTCCCCGTACCGCTCTCCACTACTTTGCAGCCGATGATAGTCTGCATGCCAGATCGGATGCCATCAGCTTATACATTGCCGCCGACAATGGTCGGGCGCTGCATCCTCGTGATGAATGAATCCCAGGGTGGGTCGGCTTTTTGGTTTTGTGCAAGTTTTATGTGAAGATGCAGGCTTTGAAGATTGTAGAGATATCGAGCGGTTGGTTGGGTAATAGGTTGAACTTAAGGTATTCCTCGGGTAGAATAAAGCGGTGGCTGCCCCTCATTAGTCTACTCTAATGAAGGGTATTTTTTGAATCGCCTTTGCCCTAGGGTCGATAGTTGTTTGACGAACGGATGAGTCAGTGGGAGCGGTTATGGCAGGTATGTATGTAACGTAATATCTACGGATACACCTGGGTGCGCTACGTGCTGATCGGAATTCTCGGTACTATCTTTGCTCCGAATTCCAGCGCTGGCGTCGATCAGCAGTCAGTTTTCAAAACATGATGCCGATAGCTGGGAATTTAGCTATCCAGCGGTTTCAGGCTATACCCATGATGGAAACCAAGTTTCTCGTCTCCCTGCCAGTGGGCACAGCTGTCCGCTGGTCAGACGGTCCACACCTGCTTCGGAAAGTCCGAAAATGATGTCCGACGCCACTGGGAACAGCCTTCCAGGGAAAGGTAGCCACCCTGTTTTTCCACTACGGTATTGGGCAAGCCGACGCGAGCACCTTTCTTTCCTTCGTTGACTCATTTCCAATATGTAGGATCTTTCCCTGGCCACATGGCAGCCAGATTGTCTCGACGACAGGGCAATGCATGTCCTGTCCCTTGTGGTTCCCTACGAAGAACTTTCATCCATCCCCTATAGAGCGCTAAACGTTGTTATACTGGGCAAATATTTACACAGCGCACATACTATTCGGCTCTCATCTGCCACTCGTTTTCACTCAACTTGAAAATGTCGAAAAGCGAATTACAGACGGCGTGGGCTGTATTAAGTGAGTTTCCAACCAGGCTTTGATCTCCGTGTGACGCTAACCAGATTGAACCCATGTAAGTTTTGGCTACTACCTTTCAGGCACTCGCCTTAATCCTAACCTCATTTCGTCTCTGGCTTCGATATTACATCGGCCGACTCTGGTGGGATGATTTTTGGGCGGCATTTTCTCTTCTCTTCGATATTGTCAGCGCAGTGGCGATGTGGCTATTGTGCTCACCCGTCAGCGAATCATCCGCAGGTTCTGGCATTTACTGTGAGTCCCTTTACTCTGAGAACCCATTTTAGCTGATCTTATGCTGTTTACCGCGCTCAGTTCTCCACGCCCAGTCACGGGAAATACACGTCACATCCTTCTGGATGGCCATGTTGTTTTATACGTGCATTATATGGTTTTCTCGCGTATCCATTGCGCTCTCGGTGATCCGCATCGCTCCTCCGCTACACGAAACGCGATGATTATCGCCTTTTGCACTCTTGGTTCATTCGTCTGCATGTGGGTCTACATGATGATTTCCAAGGTGGTTGTGTGCACCGCCAACGAGTCCTGGTACCACCTCCGAGTTCCCGTCGAGTGTCACATACCGCGCTGGGTCGGACTATCAGAAATTTGCAGTGCGTTCCTCGGTGCTCCCACTCTGGCTCGTGTGCTTATCCCGTCGTTGGAAGCCGACGTCTTATCGGACGCCATCCTCGTCGTCCTACCCCTCCATTTGTTATGGAGCGTCAAGCTCCCCTTGACCCACAAAATCATGGTCTTTTCCATCTTCTCTGCCAGCATCTTGGTCACCGCCACCAGTGTGGTACACACTATATTCCTCGTTCGCTATGTCCCGTTCTTGGATGTCATTTCGTCCCAACTGGTGGTATGGCCCTTTCATATAAACAGAGTACTGTAGTCGATGGCTGATGCACGGCCAACAGGCAGGCATTTCTGTCATTGTCTGTAATCTTCTCGTTGTCGTCACGTTCCTTTACCGGGTGCTTGTGCAAGGCGAGAACCTCACGTCCGGTGTCACGTCGAGTGAGACTTGGCCTTCGACGTGGCCTGCGACGAGGCTCCCAACAAGGTCTTTGAATCGATTGACTACTGTCGACGTGGACGTCTCTGGCGGTATGACGCTTGCTTCTGGGCTGCCAACACAGCAGCGGGATGTTGTTGGAAGGGTATGTCAGGAGGTGGCGAGCACGGGGGGACGTATGGCCGCCGTCATGTTTACCAACGCCTGAGAACGTACCATGTCCGCGGAGGAGTCTTTGGTGTAGGACGCTGCCGTGTATGCGGTCTGGACAGATGAAGCTGTGCCAGGTGAGACGGCAGAAGATAGAATGGGAAAGTAAACGGTCTGGGTGCTGTATCTTTGTTCGAGGGACGACCTAAGCCCGAAAACCCCGCGGAAGGCTAGAAATGATACCCTACAGTAACCTGAAATGATGTACAATGGTGTATGTGCAACGATTAGAGGGGGAAAAAAAGTCATATATAAGTCTAAGCGTGCACAAGAACATAACATGGCTCACCAACATGACGAAGCATCCCACTGGCACGAAAGCTTTTGCGCTGTGTCACGGGCTTTTTTTTTCCGCAAACGTGCAGATGATATGGTTGGGCCTCCAATTTCAACCTAGAAAATAAACGTCAGGTATCACTGCGCGCTCCGTGACCTAGGAGGGCCACCATGACATCCGGCCCGAGATCACGGGCCCGAGGTGATAGGATCCGGCTTGTTCGGATAACCAAACATGTGTCTCTGGGGTGGACATGCGAACAACACAGCCATGCGGGTGGATCCCTTGATGCAGGCCACAAGGATCAAAATATGTTTGCAGTGGTGGAAACAAAGCTGACAGGTGGCAGCACGAGAAACACAGGTTGGCCGTTTTGCAAAACACAGTGGCAGGGACCTATCATGGAATGGTACAGGGCTGGGGCAGCTACAACCTAAAGACAAGTATAAGGGGGTGATCTTGGGAGTGAGGCACGATAGTGAACGTTTGAACGGCTGATTAATCCACGTTCGACGGGACATCTTTCCAGTCTGGTCACTGAATCTGTGGCAGCGGGCAGTGGAGTCACTGTCAGTGGTAACTAGAGTCCTTTCGGGCCACAGAAAGGGTTCTCTTACTTTCGAAAGCGATCAAGGATACGTTGGCCATCCGCTGAATCTAGACCCGCAATGCTAATCACGTTGTGGTGCCGGAGTCAAATCGAGGCCGGGAGTTTCGCCGGATTCGGATTCGGAAGTCGGATGTGTGACTTGACTGGCACTCCCAAGCAAAGCGACTTACAGATGAGGCTCTGAGGATATGAGGTCCTGGAGCATATATGTACTGCTCATTGTCCAATGAGCAGTACATATATGCTCCAGGACCTCATATCCTCAGAGCCTGTTGGGTCAAGTGTCTGCTTGCCGACGGCCTTCTCAAATGTTGATCGCAGGGAATTTCAGAGAGCCTTCAGAAGTTATAGCATTACTAAAGCTGATTCAGGGTTCGGCTCTTTATTCTCACTACGGCATCCGAAGCCATGGTGCTGAGACCACGTTTCTTTCAACCCATTTCCCATACGTTGATCTCATTACGGCCGAGTTGTGTGGCCCCACCACTGGGCCTGCCAGTGCGCCGCAACGATGGTGGCAACGTTCCCTGCCAAAACCCTCGGCCATCTGGCCATCCTAATTGCAATAGAAAACGCAAAGTTCCCTTTATAAGCGGTGCTTTCTGACATACCCTCCCTGCATTCGAGCTACAACAGAAATGTCCGAGAGTGCTTCGTCGTCACTGTCTGCTGTTTTACGTAAGCCAAGGTGTGTATGTATCAGTCTGCCACTGACCAGATGCCTGCCAGTTGTGGCCACCGTTTTCCATGCGTTTGCTTTGATCCTAACCTCATTTCGACTCTGGTTTCGGTATCATATACGACGACTCTGGTGGGATGATCTCTCGGCGACTCTTGCAGTCGTCTGTGATGTCGTGTGTTTAGCAACCATGTGGCTAGTTTCTTCGCCTCTCAGCGGGCCATCCACGATTCCTGGGACTAGCCGTGAGTTACTTGCTCCCGCCCATTCATTCTAATTTTGTCACTTCTCCATTTCCAGTGATCGGTGCCCAGTCACGTGACACTCATATATTGTCCTTCTGGCTGGCCATGCTCTTTTATACTTTCACAATATGGTTCACCCGCGTATCAATTGTACTTTCCATGATCCGCATCGCTCCGCCAGCTCAAAATACCACCATCGTAACTTTTAGCGCTCTTGGAGCGTTCATCTTCATGTGGCTTTACACCTTCGCCTGTAAAGCGGCCGTTTGCTCCTTGGATGAATCCTGGTACCACCTTGTTCCCATCGAATGTCGCATACCGCGTTGGGTTGCACTATCGGAAGTTTGCAGTAGGTTCATCTGCGCTCCTGATATCGTTCGCGTACTTACGCCATCTCTCAAAGCCGATGTATTGTCAGACGTCATCCTCGTCCTTCTCCCTCTCCACTTGCTCTGGAGGGTAAAGCTACCTTCAAAGCAGAAAATCATGGTTATTTTCATTTTCTCGACCAGTTTTTTAGTTACTGTTGTCAGTGTGGTGCACACAGTGTTCCTCATCCACTTTATCCCTTTCTTGGACGGGGTCACGGCACAAATAGAGGTACTCGCGTTCTTCTCTTTTTTTGTCATTGTGAATAACTCATGTATGCACACAGGGCGCAGTTTCTGTCATCGTTTGCAATTTACTTGTCATCGTCACTTTCCTTTACCGTGTGATTACGAAAGGCGAAGATCTCACATTGGAGAACCCGGTGCCTTCGGAGAACGTGCGATCTTCGGACCGTCTAACCACCGTTGACCTCAATGTCTCCGGAGGGACCCTATTCACATCTGCGGTTGCAACCACCCTCACTGGGTCGCACTGGACTGGTATCTCAGGAGGCACAAGGCACGAGGGAACACATACGGTCTCGAGCGTCACGTTTGCCAACGTGAGTGGAAAGGATGCATCATTTGACCTGACAACCGTAGTGAATGAGACTGCCATGCCATAACACCTGTACCAAAAGTTGGAAGTTAGAATCGTTACATGTAGCCCACCTTGCCACTACCTCTAACAGGATTCTGCTCTATCATTCAGGCTAGACCTGGGCTAATGCTTGTCGAAATGATACTCTGGTTCATTGGAGTCTGTCAGATTACAGTGGCCCTCCAGGGGAGAACCCTTATGGCTCGGAGGCGCCATGCCGTGTGACAAAAGTGTGAATAGGGTACAGCTCTCACAGCCTGTCACGGTCAGTGGGCTCAAGTTGGTCCAGCGTCTCAAAAATTTTGTTCTTCAGTTTTCGGCGAAATGTCGGCATCCAAATCAACGTGGAAGACAGCTTCTGGTGGAAGAAATCGTTAATGTGGCGTTTTGGCTGGCCCTTGATCAGCTTCAGGAATGTTCTAAACGCAGGGCAGGGGTTGATGTTGCACACTCTGTAACACTGCTGGCAGATTTGACACCACAGCAAACCCATAACAGAGGGGCGTAAACCCCACAATCAAACGGATTGGATCATCTTGGGTTGTGTGACGAGCAGAGCATGCGGGCGATGGTGGCAGGCCCGTGGCCGCAACGCAGGAAGGTCCTGGAATATAGATAATTGTCACTTGTATTCTCATGGTAAGCCCGGATGTGACATTGTTAGGGCTCGGGTTGTTCGGACGTGCCAATCCAGGCCCCAAATTCAGGGTGAACATGTCGACAGCGCCGCATCATGACGGTTCCTCTGATGTGAGGCTTTGTGAGCAGTGGAGATATGATGTAATAGTATCCACTGATACCTTGAACATTTGGAATAATGAGGCTGAGGTAGCAGTGTGAACGTTTACGCTCAATCGGGACACCTGACAGGCCGAAAATTTCTTGAAAGGGAGAAAACGGAGTTCCTCAGGCTCACCAGGGGTTTGGAAACAGTTAAAAGGGGCATAGATTGCTATACAAGGACCTGGGCCTGCCAGCCTAAGGTGGCAGATCAGAAGAGCCGCATCGGCAGTGGCGGTGCTATCGCGGCAACGCCACCGGTTCAGGCCGTGACTCGGACAACACGACACTGGAGGCCAGAGATCCAGGCCTTTGATACCGAGCGCACATGCATTTATAGCACCTGTGATAAGAACAGCGTCCTGTAAATAGGTGACCGGTCAGTGGTGGACTGGTGGTTAGCGTTTGTTTCCACTATGGCATTTCAGCACTACAACCACGTTTCCTTTATTACTGGTAACCTTGTTTTGTTTTGTTTTTTCCTTATTTGGTACATTCGAGATCGTTGCCAATTTGTATCACGATCTGGGCCCTAGGTTGTCATCTGGCTCCGTACTGCAACGTTCCCTGCCAAACCTTCAGCCATCCTATACTTTCCTCAGTCCTGATATACGAGGCACTCATACAGGTATGCGCAGTACCTGTTCGTTTCTATCTTTTCGCTGAACAAAATGTCAGGGAGCGGATCTTCGTCAATCCAGACGTTATCTGCTGTATTGAGTGAGTCTTTGTTCAAGCAATATGACTTTAACCCACTGACCAGATCCTTGCAAGTCTTGGCTACTGTCTTTCATGCAGTCGCTTTTGTTCTGACCTCATTTCGGCTCTGGTTTCGATATCATATCCGACGTCTTTGGTGGGATGACTTCTGGGCGGCGTTTGCACTTTTCTGTGATATTGTCGGTTCCGTAGCGATGTGGCTACTGGCCTCACCCGTGTCCCCCAATGGACCATACCTAAGCTTGGGTAAGTTATCTGTCGCTGCTGATGCATCTCATTCCAATCGGTTGTTCCATCCCCAGACTCCCAGTCAGCTGGCACACATATAATATCCTTCTGGATGATCTCAGTTTTCTTCACATGCACAATATGGTTTACTCGCCTATCGATTGTGTCCTCAATAATCCGCATTGTCCCGCAGGCTCGGAGTACCTCTGCAATGGTTTACGGTGTCGGCGCCATGTTTATCTGCGTGTGGGCTTACATGCTCATTTGCAAGATAGTTGTTTGCTCCCAGGACGAGTCCTGGTATCATGCCACAGTGATCGAGTGTCATATCCCCAATTGGATTGCACTATCAGAGATCTGCAGTAGGTTTGGTCACGTCAAGTGTCGCTCCCATGTTTACGCCACTTTCCAAAGCCGACGCATTGTCAGATATTATCCTCGTTGCCCTCCCCCTTCGTTTTTTGTGGGCTACGAGGCTGCCCTGGAACCAGAAAACCATGATCTTTTGTGTATTCTCCACCAGCATATTGGTCACACTTGTTAGTGTGGTCCACACAGCGCTTATTATGTCTTATGTCCCCATTTTGCATGAACTCATGGCAGAGATAGAGGTACGTGCATCCTCCCAACATTATAAATCGCTCAGGAATACAGTAGGGAGCGATCTCGGTGATTGTTTGTAACCTGCTCGTCATCGTCACCTTTATCTATCGGGTGGTTACAAAAGGGAAAGACCTTATCGCGGGACCTGAAAATACTGGACCTTCAAATGCTCTTACCACTGTCGATATCAACGTTTCCGGCGGCTCGTTGTTTAGCTCGGCGGCCATAACTACTCTCGCCGGATCTCATTGGACTGGCGCCTCTGGAACTACTCGGCATGAGGAAACGCACGTGTCAACATCTGTCACGTTCGCCAATCAGCCCAGCAAGGATGTTTCAATTTTCGCCACAACAGGAGTGGATGTTAAGTTTGCTTAGGGGATTCAACAATAACTGTGAGTTGAAGGAGAGGATCGGGAGGGCAGAATAAATGTATTTGCTTACATACTAGCACCGCTATAGCCAGTCCGAGTCTGTACACATGGACTGACGATGGTGCTGCGTGCAGCATCTGTCGTAAGAAAATGAAAATGTCTCCCCACAGTAAATACAGAAACTAATGGAATCATTGTGTGGCAGGCAGTGGGCCAGATCTTTGGACGATCGCTCGGTGGTCGGGATGACAAAGGGCATGTATCGGTAACGTATCGACAATACACGAGCGGTCGGTGACGGTAGGGATGGGGTGGTCGGCGACGGGATGCGGACCTGGGGGTGAGCTGCGAGGGCGGGTGAGAAGACGCGCTTCGCAGCAGATGAGAACTGGACGGGTGGAAGGGGCCCCGGATGGTGGCGAGGTGAGGCGCCGGAGGCAAGGGAACGGTGGGCGGAAGCGACGCAGGCGGGCGGTGAGCAGCGCGATTGCGATGGGGAAAGAGAAGTGCTATCGCGCCACCGTGCGGATTGCCTAATCTAAGTGGAACTTGTATGTTATCCCAGATTCAAAGTTTATAAAATGGTAGCGGCACAGAAAACTTCAAATTTTTCCTGACTCGAGTCCACTGACAAGACTTCAAATATTCCTGACTTCTATTCAAGTTTAGTCGAGGTAAACTTGAAATTTACCCGTTGGACTGTATTTATTTATTTATTTCAGGTTTAGGATGAGATATAAACCCCAAATAAATTTGGCAATCCGTGCCGTGAATGATCCAGTCGTATACATGCTTATATAAGCGTCATCTACTGGGGCCGGCTTTGTCCGAGGTGGGAGGCTATGCGAGCTGAGCGAGCGAAGCGGCGTAGACGAGACCGCTACCGCGATCCTACCAAGTCAATCGACGGCCTGCCTCATGGACAATCTCGTCTCCAGACTAGTTGACTCCAACAATTGAAGTTCGCAGTATTCTGCTTGCCACTTCTTTGCTTGGTCCACTTTTTCAACTTCTTGTACTACTGCTGCATGATTGAGTTGCAAGTTGTCGTTGCTGTAGAGCGCACTGGTGCAGTTGGTGACCGTTTTGGATCAACCGTTTTCGCCTCTTGAGGATTGCGCTCTATGCAAGTTTGGCAAGAAGGGCTCCAGTTTTAAGGGTATCACATCAAGCTATCAGGCCAGGCCAAACTGTTCGTCGTCAAAACCACTCGCCCCATCATGCAACAGTGGCTAGAGTTTCAGATTTCAAGCATGCATCTACGCGGAAGACGGTCACAGGTCACCGCTTTAGCCACTACCAGCCATGGCTGTATTGAAATAACTTGGGTATTTTAAGAAGAGGGTGCCGTCCTTATTCCCGGTTCATGGATAGGCAACGGGTGCCGATTCCTTTCTCGTCAGTGCTCCACGTTCCCTCCTGCCACGGAATTCCCTGCCAAGCTGAGCAGCCATCCTGTAGTGCGCCATTATGATATATCTAACAATCTTCCACCTATCAGTTTTGGCTGCCCCATCTACTCGGAGTACTAGGGCGAAATGTCTGAGAGCAGGTTACTACAAACCTCATTTACTATACTGAGTGAGTTTTATGATAATTCTGTATTCCACCAACTAAATGGACCCCTTTCCAGTCTTGGCTACCGTCTTTCAGGCACTCGCTCTAATCCTGACCCTATTTCGACTTTGGTTTCGATGCCGTATCGGCAAGATCGGTTGGGATGATTTTGGGGCAGCTTCTGCCTTTCTCTGTGATATAATCGGCCTGGTGATGCGATGGGTATCCTTCACACCCCTCGATGAAACACCCACAGCTTTTGGCATCTACCGTGAGTCAATCACACCTAAGTTGTAGATGCGTCTCAGTCAACTCGGTTATTTCCGTAGTTCTCCACGCTCAGCCACGTAGCACTCAAGTAATATCTTTCTGGCTGGCTATGATCTTATATACGTGTGCAATATGGATTTCTCGCATGTCGATTGCACTCTCGCTGGTCCGTATCGCCCCACTTGGTCGGAAAACCACCGTCACAGCTATTAGCACTTTCGGAGTATTTGTCTTCACGTGGGCCCTCATACTCATTTGCAAGATAGTCGTGTGCACTGTCGACCGGTCTTGGTACCATATAGTCCCCACTGAATGTCCCATCCCGCCTTGGGTGGCGGTATCAGAACTTTGCAGTATGTTTTTCTGTCCTCTTGGCCACTTTGCCCACGTGCTCACCCTTCCGATAAAAGCCGATCTATTGTCGGACGTTATCCTCGTCGTTCTACCCTTCTACTTGTTACGGAGTATGAAGTTGCCGTCGCTCACAAAAATTGTGGTTTTCTCGGCCTTCTTTGCTAGCATCTTGGTCACCGCTGCCAGTGTGGTACACACAGTATTCCTCCTTCAAGACACTAAACTATTCTTGAGTGGGGCTACTGCACAAATAGAGGTACTTTCCGTGCTCGTACTCTTTCTCTTGGTGACACCATGCTCAATAATAACACAGAGTGCGATTTCTATCATCGTGTGCAATCTTCTTGTTGTCGTCACTTTCCTGTATCGAATGATCACGAAAAACGAAGATTCCACAGTAAATTCCTCGCCCGAGGACACTGCGGCCTCAGTGCCTCCGATCAAGTCTTCAGCAAGATCCCTGAACCATTTGACAACCATTGACCTCTGCGTACCCGGAGAACTTATGTCAACCTTCAATCGGGCGCCACTAGTCTTGCAAGGTCGCATTGGACTGGTTTCTCTGCCAGCGGTACCAGCACGGGTACTCCGCCCGATCCCAGAGCAACAACGGAGGATCACAAGAGGACTGACAATGTAAACCAAACGTGACAAGAACAGGTCGCTCACCATTGTTACTCGGCCTCCCTGGAGGGCAAACGGAAATTCGATTCTTGCAATACTCTTAGCGTCAGCCAAGGCACATCCCCTACTAGCACCATCCTCGATGCTGAATTATCGCCGGCGGTAATGACGGAACCAAGGCGGCCTCACGCCTGCATTTTGTGCTTTCGCGGGATGTGACTTCACCCTACATGGATAAGATTGTCATGCATACTAGGATTTTTATGTACTCTCAAGTGGACTCGAAACTTGGGAGTGATTTTTTTGAATGTTGATAAAAAGGCTTCGAGGTCGTTTGCGAGACGGACGGCAGGATAAATTCTGTGGGCCAGGCCGTCTTTGGAACCCGCCACATTCTCAACACACGTTCGTGCCGTTGTTCAGCTGATCTAGGCGGGGCCACTATAAACCCCACTTCCATTCAACATATCATATCACACAGATCGTTGCAAAAGTGATACATGTATCCTCCTCCGCCGATAGTACTATCATAATGTGCTGCCAGGTCGTCGACCAACGCGATCAAGCACGGCATGTCCACATCCCCGATCACGCCCAACCCTCTGGGATACCACACCTTTCCTGCATCGACGGCCCATCGCCAGCGCTGTCGTTGTTGGCGGCCATATTCATATCAGTCGGCAGGGATGGTATGGTAGGTGAGCATACCAGGTATCGTATCAGTTCCTTGTCTTGTGGCATCACTTGCTTCCATGCGTCTGCGGTATCTGCACAGAATATGCGGAGAGAATCAAGCGCGTACGGGCCTACGCCGGGGTAGTTTAAGTAGTGCCCATCGGATATCGCGCGGTCTCCGGAAGGAAGGTTCTCCGAGGATGTTTTGGAGCAGCTCAAGGCACCTCTGTCCTCGAGGAAGCGTGCTGATATGTCCCTGAGCCAACTCGCCCGTTTATTGTATAGCCCAAGCGGTCTCAATAACTCGACAAGCTTATCGTGCGGTGCTGGGTCCAACAGTCAACTTAGGCGCTTGGAAGCAAGGTGAATAAACAACACACCATGCACCAAATCCTGGGGCGTCGGCCAGCGCGACATAATTTTGCAAAACACGGGTACAGCAGCTTTTCCGGTCGTCACGTTGAGTAGTCGGGCGGCAATGAGCACTTTCCACGGGTCGTCTTGTACGGTTTCTATCGGTCCGCATAGAGCGGAAATGGTTCATTGGTGGCTAAAATAAAATCGAAGGTGAAATTGCTCACCTTGTATGAGTATCGGTTTCAGCCGTTTCAACATGATCATAAAGTCGTCATGGAGCCCGGGGTTATTGTACCATGCCGGCGTACATCTTGATTCGTTTTTCGCCACTTCGTCGAGGGAGACACTTGGTAAAGCCTTCGAGGTTGATGATTCCGCGAGCGCTGAGACAATTGCTACCGGTGAACTAGGCGAAGTTGATGCTTGGATATCCTCCGCCACAGAACGTGTTAGAGGTGCGGGAGCGCACAAGAAATATTTAGACGTTTTCGACGGTAGCCCTGGTACTGGACTGGCGATACGTGACCCACGTTCCAAGAGGCCAGCAGATGGAACGTGCGAGCGAGAGACACTGTTATGTCGCCCTCGGTCCGCGCGACCGACGGGCGGAGAGGCATAGTGTGAGGAACGTTCGGCGTGAGCGCTTTCTGCATGCCCCTCGGCCCCAGTCCTCCCGCCGGCAGCGTGGCCTCGTGGTGTCTTCTTGTGCACGATCTCTACCGCATCCAGCACGACACGAGACCGCGACCGGGGTGGATGGTCACCCGACGGAGGCGCGGGACGAGACTGAGGGAAGCGAGCACGCGAGAGGCCGGTGGTGCCCTGCAGGTGTCGATCGGGGCCGCCGGGTATCGGGGGCGTCACTGTGGTCGTTGTACCCGTTCCTGTTGGCGATCGGGATCTGGGCTTGCGCGTGTGTCCAGAACGCTGGGCCGTACGACGACCTCTATCTCCATCTCTCTCCCTATCTTCATCACGATCTCTGTGACACCGAGAGGATATACGGTTCGCGGGTAGACCGTCTGCGGACCGGGGGACGCTACCCCTGAGGAGCGAGGGTTGCCGCTTGCGCTTGGCCGGGATCGCGGCAGGATTTATACATGCACCCGAGTGGGCCCGTGGTGCACCTAGGACGCACGCGTCGCCGAGATCGTCCGACGGAACGTGAATACCACCGAGAACGCGAGGTTTTCGGGGCCGGTTGGCGCGTGGAGGAACATGGTTGGGAAATTGGGTGGGCAGGACGTCGTCCGGAGAGCTGCACCGGGTTCGGGCCCGGGCCTGGCCCCGAGCAGAGGGCCCATCCTCTGCGGCGCGTCCGAGGTGTGGATGGACATTTCGAGCACGAGCGATGCTATCTGGAGTGTAGGCGAAGGCATGCATCCAATGCAATGGGGAGTTGAGACAATTTTCAACCGGCTCGGGAGTCGCGACACAAGCTGGCGAGGCCATTTATGACGTGGATTCGAGTTAGTGTGTGGTGGTCAGTAATCCATTGAGGTCCTATAGTGGACGCTGTAAGCATGATGTTGGTCGGATCTAAGTCAGGACAAGAACCGGGGTCGCATGTCGCTGCATCCCAGGCAGTCAGTGACTCCTAGGAAAAGTAGGCATTGTGCTTTGCTACACTAGTCTATGATTGCCAAAGTAACCTCTGCCCAACTGCTAGTAGACTCCTTCACGTCGATAGCGACGCCAAGAGCCCCTTCCATACAAATTCCCTCGCATTTCCACACGACTCGCTATATTTTGATAAGAACAGTTCATCTGTTGGAACTGCGCGACGTAGGTATATGGACATCATAAACTGCATTCAACCAGAACGACGTACCAGAGGGAATTGCGCCGCCCTTGCTCCACAGGTCAAAGACTTCCATCGCTTCTCGGACGCTCAGGGCATCTGGAACAGCTACGCGTTCCAAACCCTGGGTGTAATGCTGCAACGTGGAAGAGCGCTTTGCATAGGCCCCACCATATGAAGCAGGGGAGATACCAAGTGCCTCGGCAAGTTCGAGAGGGGCCTGGAACTCAATGTTTGTCGTCGACAGGGCCCCGAGAACCGCACCGCGCGCCTGTGTATGGATCAAGATTCATGTGAACCTAGCAAAATTTGAAGACGTACAAACTGTCGTTTTCCACTGGCAAACTCGAGAAGAAGACGTGGCATGGAGAGATGGTAGGGTTTAATGGTCGAGAAGTGAGGATCCCGATATTTGGTCTTGCAGAAGATCGCTTGGAAATCATCAATGGCCAACAGTACAGGATATCTATCAGAGATATGAGACTCGGTTAGACCATAGATATGCAAGGGGCATACTCGGTTTGTTTTTGCAATTCTTCCGTCAAAGCCGTCAGGATGGTCGGTGCCAAAGCCCGCTCCTTGGTACCTGCTCTCACGAGGTCCGAGAGTGACGTTCCTGCCGGGATCGTTGCTCTGCGTTCCAGTTCGACATCAGCCGTCGTCTTCAACTTATCTAGTCGATGGCTGTTGACGGTCAAACACCGTTGTAGAGTTTGGAACGCGAAAGTGGCTTGCTGGTACAGGCGAGTGCGGGGGTCGTACGCGTATGTTGTAGTACTATTCACGAGATTGATAGCTGTTAATGAATAAGACAACATTCGAGTTTCATCGGTAAGGACGATATACCTCTTGGGAAATAGAAGACGATCCAATCGCGTGTATGACAGTACTGCAGCGCCTGGAGTAGCAGGACACTCTTTCCGCATCCCGTAGAACCCGCTGGTGGATGGTCAAGATGACATCAGACATCAGACAGAGTCCGACTTACTGAAAACCAGACGATGGTTGGTGCTGGGTGCTTGACTGGCCGCGTCCAGTCTGTTTACGACATCGATAGTGACGTCGCGCACGACAGAACATGGCGTCGACAAGATTCGAAACTGAAGGGTGATGAATGGGTAGTCGCTAGGGTCAGACGTTGGCGCACCTCGACTAGCAGATTCCGAGGAAGGCCAAATATCCGGAAGGGATCCTTGTCATTGTGCGGGTATTTGAGTGCTTGGGAAACGACCGCAGGCGTGATTGTCTCCTGCAGAGAAGACGGTAAGGACTCTAGAACCTGCAAAGCGAATTTTCATACCGGGTGAAAGGGCTGAAGCGCGAGACGGCTGAGATGGTCCGGTTGAAACAGCGGGTGGTTCAACTGCGAAGTTGGCATAGGAAGGAAAGCCTGACGCAAGTGTCAGCAAAGTCCAGAACGGTGGAGTCCTCGTACCGTGTCCCTTCTCCGCCTGCCTGTTGTTTGTTCTCCGGGCACGTCCGACGCACCACTGGGGCCATTCTTGCGCTTGAAACCAGACTGGGACGCATACGTTCTCAGCTGCAGGCTCGTCCGTAGCGAAGACCGGGCAGGCCTGCTGAGAGTCGCCATGAACTAGCTTTTTGCTAATGTCGACCTTTGGGTATTAGATCACGTGGAGATATGTCCACGTGACCTGGCGCGTCGCGGTTCTGCGGAGTTTTGGTTGCAAAAATGACATCGTTTTGACGATGAACAAACGCAAGCTTCCGCCCATCGACGACGACGACGACGACGACGACGCGCTCAGCCAGCCCAGGAAACTCCCCGCAATCGGCACACATGCAAGCTCGCATCCGCAACCAGCCGCGCGTAACAAGCCTCGTCCGCTCCCTAGACTCACGCGACCGGACCCACCAAAGCTTTCAGGGCCACGTCGGACGACGCGCGCAACCAGCGCACCGCCAAAGCCCTTGCAGCCTGCCAGGCCAACAGGGCGTATCCCCTCTGGGTCCATGCGGACCATGGATACACTCCGAGATCTCCAGAATCAGGTGTCCTCTCTGGAGGGTGTACAGGCTGCCAACGCCCTCCACGTCGCCCGGCAACTGGACGCCGAACGCGCAAAGGTAGCAGAGATCCAGGAAGACCACCGTGCGCTCTCTCGCGAGCTTGCATCGTCTAGGGAAGCCGAACTGGACAAGCGGCGCCAGATGGTCGATTCCACCGAGCAACTCGAGAAACTTCGCATCACGCATGCAAAGGAAATTCTCGCGTTTGAGTCCCAGCTCCAGAAACGTGCCAACGAGATCAGACAGCTTTCAGAGGACCTCCGTGTTGCCAAGGAGGGCTTTGAGAAAGAGCGCATAAGTGTTACATCTCTCAAGTCCATGGTCTCCAATCAGTCAGCGGCGCAGGCGGCACTCAATGCCCAGATGGACGCGCTTCAGACGGAAAAGAATGCGTTGCAGGCACAGCTCGATACTGTAACATCGACAGCTTCACAACAGAATATGGACCACCAATCGGCTCTCAGGCGGATTGCTTTCCTCGAGCAGGAGGCGAGGGAGTCGGAATTGGTTCGCCGGAAGCTGCACAATATGGTTCAAGAGCTCAAAGGAAATATCCGTGTCTTCTGTCGTGTGCGGCCCGTCCTCCCTCATGAACTCGCTTCGTCACCAAGTAGTGGGGTGCGCCCAGGTGCCCCGTTAAACGGGCATTCAGAGGATTCAACAGCGCTGACAGCAAATATGGCGTTTCCGGACAAGAGGGACCGTAAGGAAATCGTCCTCACCTCCTCGAGCTCGAACGCGATGGGTCAAGAACGAAAGGAGGTCTATTCCTTCTCGTTTGATCGCGTAAGATGCCCTTTGCATTCGGGGATTACCATTCATAATTGGGTACAGGTATTCGAGCCCAACTCTACGCAGGCCAACGTCTTCGAGGAGGTTTCACTCCTTGCGCAGAGTTGCGTAGATGGGTACAATGTTTGTATTTTCGCATACGGCCAGACAGGTTCAGGAAAATCTTTTACGATGGAGGGTGGTTCCGTAAGTCTATTCTGGGCCCTATGACCGCATGTTGAACAAGTTCCGGCAGTCCGAAGAAACAGTGGGAATGATACCTCGCGCTGTCAACGAAGTCTTCAGGGCTGCAGATGCACTGAAGAACAAGGGTTGGAGCTACAGCATGGAGGGTCAGTTCTTGGAAATTGTGAATATTTCACTTTAGCTCTCTTCGATTCTTGCTGACTGGAAACAAATGATATAGTACAACGAGACGATCAACGATTTGCTTGGAAAGGGGGAGTTTGACAAGAAAAAGCACGAAATTAAGCATGAGAAGACTGCGACGAGTGTGAGTACGCGAGTAACTGACGTCAATGTGATGCCCCTGCATACGCCCCGTGAAGTTTCGGCGCTCCTACGACTAGCAAATTCGCGGCGTACTGTGGCGGCTACCCTTATGAACGAACGTTCGTCGCGATCACATTCAGTCTTCACCCTTCGGATTTCTGGCAGCAATGACCACAGTGGGGAACGGTGTGAAGGAAGCCTCAATCTCGTCGATCTGGCAGGAAGCGAACGCCTGAATTCAAGCGGCTCTGCGGGGGATAAGGAGCGGCTGAAAGAAACGCAAAACATCAATCGCAGCTTGAGTGCACTAGGGGACGTCATCGCCGCGTTGGGCGAGAAGGGTGAAAAAGGAGAAAAACACATTCCGTACAGGAATTCGAAGGTGGGTCGATCAATTGTGCATGCTCTCGGCGACTTCTCTCGTTTTCTGATTGGTGATCGTGTGGGGATCTTCGTCAACTTGTCTGCTGATTTTTGGGCCTGGGCAGCTCACTTACCTTTTGCAACATTCATTGAGTGGGCACTCCAAAACGCTGGTATGTTCACGGCTGGAACTAGCTTTTTGCCGCCTGGTGATGTTGTGTTATTCATGACCGCTGGGTTGTAGATGATCCTGAACCTCTCACCCCTCGCTGCCCATCTGCATGAGTCATTGACATCACTCCGCTTCGCAACAAAGGTGAGAGAATGGATCACGCAATGTGAACTTGATTTTGCTCACTCCACACCCGTCTGCAGGTCAACAACACCACTGTTGGTCCGGCAAAGAAACAAATCCGCGGTGCCACCTAAATTGGCCACAGCCATGGCTCCGAGTACAACACGTGTCGCTGATTGGTTGCTACATTGCTATCTTTCCTCGTGGTGGTGGGTCGTGCTGTATTTGCAATCGTACCATCCGACTTTCAGGCTCAGGCTCGGGTAGATGGCATGTCCCTTGCAGCAAGTGTATTATGTTACACGAATACAGAAATACCTCGTGCATGGTGCTAGACCTGACGCGAGAGTGTGTGATGAAGACGCGACCGGGTAAAACGTCATCGTTGGGTCGACAGCGGCGCCCCACCTGCAGTATGTTTGACAGTCTCACGTCTGACATCGGCAGACCACTTGAAAAAGTTGCACCGATACCTGTGATCCACTTCCTCGCGAGGGCGGTCCCCTTTACCTTTGTCATAGCCGGGTCCGACTGGACTGTACGCGTCCACCGTAGATGACCGGAGGGAAGATCATTATGAAGCAAATGAAATTGAGCATTGCGGATACGTGAGCATGGATACGTGAGCATGATAATGATAAGTATGCAGGGATCCCCGAGGAGAGGCAGGATAACGTACCGAGAACAGATAAAGAACGTCTTTCCCTTATTCGGCCCTGACTTATTCACCGTGTACTCTTTGGCCGGTTCGCCGTGAGTGGTACATTTGGGCGGTTGGATCGGAGCCATGAGCTGAGACCAGACCGCTTTACTGTTGGATGATGATCCGTTGCCGTTGGAGCCTATCAGCGGGCGCGGTTCTACTTCCTGGGTGGCGAGGCGGATCGCGAGATGATAGTCTGCAGCCAGGTCGTCCTCCGAGGAGAGTAACAGCGTAGGCTCAGCTGCGTTCCATTCTGTCTGCGACGCGGAGGAAGGCTGGCGCTGCGAGATCGTCCACCGCGGTGATGACTGAAAGACTGGCCGAGACTGCGAGGGCGGGGGGGCAAAGAACGCGGCGAGGGTGCGTTGTCCAGATCCAGATCCGACGTCCGAGCCCGGACACTTTTCTTTATCTTTCCTCTGCTTCTTGTTCGGTTTCGATGCGCCTGCTGTTGGCGGATCCGTCGACGTGCGTTTCAGGGGTGCAACACGTTTTGTTTCGGGGTCGTCACCGCTCTCCGAGGGTGTAGGCCATGGGGCTTGCGATTGGGGATTAGGTCCGCGCCTAGCCGGGGTCGTCAAGAATGGAAGAGACTCGGGCGGACTGACAAAGACTGGATTCTGGACCTGAACGTTATTCGGCGGCACAGCATCGGGAAACTCTGGTGCTGAGTCAACGCATAAGATAGCGGGCGCTGTCCGCGAAGAGCGCGGATATGGTGATCCCGGCGGTCGCGAATCGTGGGCTTTATCGCTGGCTGCAGGTGCTGCTGTCATCTTCGCCCCTTTGACAAAAAATGAGGATAATAACGTCTGCTTGCCGGAGAATTCATCCCAGCGTCGCGCCGCGAGCCGAGGGGGTTCGGACCGTGTACCCTCTGCCGACATTACCTCACGGAGAGTCAACGTCTTGCCAGACGGAGACGTGATCTCGTCATAAAGGTCGACGAATATGGGACAGTGGTCAGAACCCTTGACCAGAGGCTGAATATCGCCATGTTTGATCCATGGCAACATGCCATGCGTGACAAGGATGTAATCTACGCGCGTCCCATAGTTGGACTCCCGCGCTGAAATTTTCGTGTTCCAGCCTGTTATTGCCATGAAAGGAGCCACCGCGTCAGAAAGGGGGGGATAGATAAAGGAGAGGAAAAACGCGCGTCTTACATGTGTACATTCCTTGCCTGCCTGGCCAAAATGACCGCACGACGTCAACCATGCGTCCGTTTGGAGTAAGCCAGTTGTGAAACCAAGCTCGTGCGGGGTGATCATAAAACGTTGCCGCGCTACTGGCGAGATGTCCGTCACAGTGATCAAGTGGAGTTGCACAGATGTTTATGTCACCGACTACGATAACCTCGCGTCCTTGGCTGATGAGGTCACTGACGCGTTCTTGGAGCATATAGTGATAGTTCATCTTGAACGGGAGACGGGCATCAGATGTTTCGTTGGGGCAATACACATTGATAAGGACGAAAAGGCCAAAATCGAGCACCAGGGCGCGGCCTTCCGCATCGAGCGCAACGAGATCGGAAGGCGTACTGTGCTGGTCGTCCGGCATCAGTTCCATTGTGTTTGCAGAGGGATATGAATGTGATATGCGTTCGTCTGTGGTAAGCGGTACTCTTGGCTGTATGGTCCCTGAGAGCCCCTCCTCAGCTTTGACCGGCGTGGCGCTCCGAGCGTCAGTGTACACTGCAACGCCACTGTAGCCACCTTTATTGGTAGGAAAGGAAAAAAAGGCGTGATATGGATCGGGAATCGCGAGGTTTTTGTCAAGGCCGCTCCGTGAAGTCTTCATTTCTAGGATGAGATGAGCTGGTTCGACGATTCTGCGGGGACAAAGAAATGAAGTAACACACCTTGAAAGCATATTATGTCCGCCTGGAGGTGGAGAAGGATCTCATGAAAGGACTTGAATGAGTTCCATCTGCAGAGGCCAGTCTAAGACGCGGTGCTGCTGGACGGGCTCGCACGCACGGGTGGTATTGGGGAAGGGTCCTAATGCCGTTCTGCAGCAAGACCGCGGTGGTTAGAACGAAAAAGAGAACTGGGGTCGACCCACGATATTCCAGGATAGGATACGCATCATTCACCCGAACTTTGGAGCTGGAAGTTGTTAACGACCGTGACGGTGGCGGTCACAGCCTCCCCGCAAGCTGAGCTAGACTCGATTCCTAATATTCTCTTATGAAACTCTGTACCTTGCCAGCTCCAGCTCGCTGACAACGGACGAACTGAGCGTCGAACTGTAATCTTTAGGTTTGCGCACAATGGCAGTGATGTGGACCGTCCTGGGCCTGCCGGCAATGGGCGTTCATTTCATTTTTCTGCCCTTGCCATGGGACATCCCCGTGGCGGCCTCAGTGAGTCCCTGCTTCCTTATCTTCCTCCCCCACGAGTAAAGGTCCAGGAGGACTTCGTAGAGCTGCGGTCTGAGAAGTCCTTCTTGCACTGCCGCTTCGTCTACCTCCCAGTCCTCCTTTGCGATCAGTCGTACGCATCTTTGGATCATATACATGGCTCATCGGCGTGACCGGCTTACTCACTCACGCTGACCCCATACTAACCCCCTCAGGTTTATCCTCTGCCCCCCCGATCTCTCGTCCGCCGCCACGTTCACACATCCCCGTCAGAGTCTTCACAGGCGCCGCTCTGGCCGGACCGTACCGCTTCGGCATATCCATGAATCGCGATTTTTTGCTGCTTTTGATTGCGAAGCCGATGGCAGTCTATCATGACCGCCCTTGTCCTTTCGTGATTTCACGCGCTTCTCGACACGTTGCATCAGCACGTCAGATCCATGCCCAGCCCGTCACTTCACTTTTACGTTGCTACCGATTTGGCCAGTCCTCGACAACCAAGCCATGGCCTCCTATTGCTTGTCTTTATGTATTCCGCAGACGGGCGTGGAGTATCCTTGACCGAGATAGATTTTAATTAACTATTTGGTGAGGGTGTTCTTTTTTAAAGTCAGCCCGACTTCAGGGTCGCTCATTTCGCCACGCTTCCTCAAGGCAATAACGCGCTGGCTCAGTTCGCTGAGTGTCCCGATTGCGTTTCGTAACACTAGGCATGTGCCGGACGAGAAAAGGCGGAGGAATGAATCTCGCGTTTTTTGCCCGCTGCGTGAGGAGCATGGCCAGAACACTCGAAGCTCTGTTCGCATTTCAAAGTCGGAACAACTTCTTGGCTCATCTCCCTTGATTCCCGCCTTAAAGCCCCATCCGTTGTGCGACCTTCTCTGTACTCCTGCAGAATCGCCCCGGGCTTGCCCCCCTGCTATCTCTATCAAGCGATTCCCATGCTACGAGGTACGGTTGAGAACATGCCTCGGTCTCACTCTCGTCCCAGGGGATCTCAAGCCAAGCCGATAGGCAGTGGTCATTCCGCTCGGGGTTTTCCTGACGGGAGCCCAAACATATCTAGTATCCATAGTCCCTATGCTAGGATGGAGTCCGGTGATCCTTTGCGGCGGAAGCAAACTATACTCAGCTTGATAGACTTACTTTCCGAGATGGGTCCGGGCAGCGAGAACCCGTTCGAGTCTGGTTCGTCCTCTTTTCCGTTCATGTCCGTTTTTCTTGTTCACCAATCCCTTCAGACACCACCTCGCCGCCGGTGCAGGAAGAGGACTTGCGTGAGCGACAATTGTATCACAACACACCACATGTCTGACGCGTTCTTTGTAGCCACTTCCTTCGACGAGAAGATATCGAATGCTGGTGCGGACCAGTTCTTCAGGTTCGAAAAGTAAGTCTTCATCTGCATCCATTAGTCGTACCATTCATTGACCTTCTTCTAGGCGAGTAGAGAATCTCGACAAAGAGGTGTGCGGCACATCTGTTTCCGTCTGACGTCTCTCACCCTAGCTTAGCTCCGCGGTTTTGCGAACGCTGCCCGCCAGCTGGGGAGTTCGGTTGGGATACTCTCCTCCGCATTCAAGTTACGCGAACGGTTAACAAAGATTTTGTTTCTGTTCCGGGAGAACGCTGCAAACCTATATCCGCGCAAAATTGCACGACAACAGCGTGAGGCGCTCCCGAACCCGAACTTCATGCACCGGCAACGACGAGCTCCATGGCGCGGTCAGCATGCACCTGTCGTGAAACTGCTATTGGAAGACAATCTGGAGCCCGACACACTTCCGGCCCAGTTTGAAAGCTTTGCCAAGGACGTCATGACCTTCCTCAACTGCCTCAACGAATTCCCAGAGTTCACCGACGAAGCTGTCAACCAGTCCATGCGGGGCTTTCAAGGGGACTTAAAAGTATGTCGAGTTTTGTTGTTCTCCCAAATGTAAGTCTGACATATCTGTCTAGTACTGGGCATCCTGCCTAGCCGAGTACAAGAGTCAGTGCACGTTTTTCTTTCTGCGCACTGTGACTGATGCTATTTCTATGCCCAGGCCAGTTCCGTTCGCCAGCGGTGCAGCGCTACGTGCACGACCTCACCACGGAGATCGGCGATCATATTGACAACATTACGGGGACGCTGTCTATGTTCATCGAGATCGGTGAGTGTGGAGGCGTCAAGCAAAAGCAGTGCATTGATATGCTATACAGGCGTTCCAACAATCAGATTCCATCAGCAACATGCCGCGTCAAATCTACTAAATCTGTCGACTGTGGCGACATTCTTTTCGGCAGTCACCGCAACGACCCTACAATTTTCATACAATGCGACAGGCAATGTGTTGGCGGATTGTGTGAATGCTTTCTGGTTTTCTTCGCTAGTGTTCAGCATTGCGGCTGCAGTAAACAGTCTCCTGGGATTAACTTGGAAGCAGGCCATGTAGTAGGTTCTTCTCCTGGCTTCTGAGGGCCACCCAGTCGACTCATTGACATCATTGAGCCGCTCGCCTGGGCATAGGGTTCCGTGGTGGGTTCTCATCTGGATCAAACGGTCCCCGCTAGTCTTCCTAGTGATGTCCGTTGCCTGCTTCTCAGCTGGGCTCATGCTCTTCACATACTCCTCAGGACAGGTACACAGACCCGCTCCACTTTCGTCATATAGGCTCATGTACTTCACCAGGGTCGCGTGACCTCGACGATCATTACTGTCTTAACGGTAAGTTTCCCCATCCAACGCGCCTTACATCAGTGTCTAACCCTTGATGATAGGCTGTTACATCGTTCGGTCTTGCTGCTGTCTCTGCGTGGTTTGCGTCAGAACGTTGGATATTTGTGCAACACAAAGGGCAAAAGTGGCTTGAGGAGGTAATTGCAGAGACGACCAACCATCTGGCAAATACTCGTGTTGCACGAGCTAGTCGAATCTCCTTGCGGTGGTGCAGTATGCGCATTGCTTCCGCACGGGGATACCTGAGACATCTCTCAAGTTGGATTGTCAAGCCCAAACAACCCCCTAATCAGTTGCTCCCGATTGTAGAGCCTGCTCAGCCTCGCACTCGCACTCGTCCCCCTCCTCGACCGCTTGTTTATCAGGAACCTGCTCCGTTTATACCTCAGCTTGAGGCTGCCCGCTCAGTTATATCCGTGACCAGCGTTAATCCAGCGTCCAGTACTGAAGGACGGACGGATGAGACCACGGAAACACGTCATTCTGATGCCCGTCAGCGATTCGTGAATGCGATTCGTTCAGTAATCATGCTTCAGGCCACTACCCGGCCCTTATCACCCCGCCGAAACTCTTCGTACGATACCCCGATAGCACCCGGATCGGCACCCATTCCGATGTCACCAGGACGGTTCCCGGATACCTCCATGTCATTACGTGGGGTTCGGGTGGCAAGCGCCGTCGACAAGCTGAAGGAGTTAGGCACATCCCAGGAAATGGCCGCCCACCAGGCACTTGTCCGTCACCTCCAATTCTCTCCGAATGGGCGATACTTGGCCACTTCGAGGCAAGTTATGTCTGGCGTCCTCCAAGTATAGCGTTCTAATTGTGTACTCAGCTGGGACAGGACATCAGTCATATTCCGCGTAGGGGTGAGTTGCCGAATGGAATGCTTTTGCCTCATGGCCAACCCTGTGCTCAGGACAGCCTCACTACCCACCGCATACTGGTGCATGTGCGAGGGTTCATTGGTCAAGTCGCCTGGTAGGGTGCCTGTTCCTACACAGTTGCTGTCGAGCTCATCCTTCCCGTCAACGAGGTCCCCGAATGGCAAAATGCTCCTCACTCGCCTCACACGCGCGGTGAAGGTGTGGTCAGAAGTAGGATCATTTACCTCCTATTAGCAGTGATACTGACAAATCGAACAGGATGGCGTGTGTAAAAAAACGATAGATCGTCAAAATACGGTTCAGTCTATCATATGGCTTCCCACCGGAGATGGTAAACTCCTCCATCCCGAATGATCACCCCGAAATTGATGAGTATGAATATATAGCTTTCTTATCCGTCGAGGGCAGTGACGTTGTGAAGCTCGTACGTATCATTGTTTAAGCGAGCGTACGTTTCTTTAACGTGTTGTCCCTTTCTCTGTCTTCAGGATCTCCATGGAAAAGTTTTGGATATCTACCACCTCGGACAAGTCCGGTTATCCAACGTAGCCGTGACGCCGGACTGCTCCCGATTGGTTGGCGTGGGACCTTCAATAATACCACCCTGTGGGCCACAACCTAGCAGACATACAAGAGTTGAGAAGCGTATTATAGGTATGTTTCCCGTCGGTACATAAGATTATTTCCTCAAAGCATGACCTTTCCTAGTGTTTAATATGCTGAGTAAAACTAAAGAAAGGTGGGTAATGTGAACTGGATCCCATTATTTTAGCTTATTGTTGTCCGAAGCCAAACACCATTCGCAAACGATGTCCGCGACATCACTATTGCGAGAAAAACGGCCGCGGTCCTAATATCGCCTGAAAAGGTGTGTTTTCGTTGACTAGATAATGCGCGCATTAACCCCATCCCTTCTCAGGCCGCTCCTCAGTTATGGAAACTCGAAATTGTGCGAGACAGAGATCGTGCCGGGTATGCACAAACGTCTCGACTGAGCATGAGGCACACGTTCGCTTTAAAGGGCCCCGTAGACATTGCTGGCCCATGTCATTTCGGGGGGAAGGATGATCAGTTTGTTCTTTGTGCTGGCAAAGGTTGGGGCCCCCTTTATATCTATTGATTGGAGGTCCTGATGTCCATAATATCAGCGGGCGATGTTCACATCTGGGACAGAGACACGGCGGCCCTCTTGCACTGCATACGACCTCAGAACACTCCTGGCGTTGGAGACCTGACCTGCATTGGCTGGAACTATGCGACAGATGATCCTATGATGCTCGCGACGGGGAGTCACGACGGCACGATACGTCTTTACTCGACAGCGGCGGTGGGCCCCCGATCCGATGACGATTCATATCTGGAAAGACGCACGGAAGGTGACAGGGGGACGAATTATTCTGTCCACTCTGGCGGTTAAACACTGTTCATCTTTCTTACTCGTATGCGAGTAAGTGGGGACCATTGGTTTTTTTTTTATTCTGGTGGAGGAACGGTAGATTTTTTACTTGCTACTCTTAACTTATGCGCACTTACTGGGGATATGGAAATGGCTAATGTTATGGTAGTGCACGCACGATTGCATGTAATTTACAAATATGGTTGCTAAATGGAAGTCTTTTCATTTCGCGCGTTCGGTACGACTACCTGTGCCCACGCATTCGCCGAGGGCTAGACTGGAATCGTGGGTCCAATGATCCTCTCCCCTTAAATTTTCTTCTCTCAACGTGTCCTCAGCAACCATCGCCAATAATGGACCTGGACAATGGAAGCAGGCCACAGCGAGCAAGTGATACATGAATCGTACAAGAGAACCGTACGGACCGCGATGTCTCCATGCGACGAAACACATGCTATCCAGCAGCCGCAGTAACTGCTGACGCAGCGGAGGCGGTGGCGGGCACTCACTGCATAGTCGTTGTACGTGAGGGCCGTTTCCCCTCTTTCCCTAGCCCGGCAGCGCGCTCAGATTCCTCGATCGTATATGCAGGCTCCTTGAGTGCACGACAGCGCTTCTTGTGCACCTTACTTCTCCAGTGCGACCGTAGAGCAGCGTCGGTTTCATAATACCTACAGCGGGGAATAGGGGTGTTAAGTGAACGAGGAAGACGGATAAGACACAGGTGGGGAGGCGATAGACATACTTGGCACATTCAACACAATAGTGTTGGGCTAGGCCCGGTTTGTCGAAATCAAGCGGTTGTGCTTCCAGCGCAGCACGATTCTGCAGGCAGGACGGCGAGCGGGGGTGGGGCGCAAGGGGAAGGAGATTAGCTCGCCATTCAAATATTGAGTGCGACCATCATCAAGGGATAACAGTATCATCGGGTGGAAGAGGTCCTCGGTCCCAGTTACTTAATCTAGAGACTCGGGACCTAATACATGACACGGGATATAGCGGGCGCGGGAGAGGCGCTGGACCTCGGACTGGAGGACTCACTTTAGGATCAAGGTCGATCAGCTGTATCTGATCAAGATCTTTTGTGCGGGCCTAGTAAATGAGTGGTGTTCAAAAGAAAATATTGGGTGGAGGGAATTAAAAAATACCCTTGTTCGAGAGGCTCGATGTATGTCCCGCTGGGCCTTGTGTGTTCTTGAACGTCGTAGACGGCCCATTTACTACTTAATGCACACCGTCGGAAGAGAGCAGGATTTTATGGATGACGTAATCCGACGGCTGGTGGGTGTCAACTTTCTCAGCTGCACTTCTACTGTCCTGCAAGTGAGTAGCCTCAGACGTCGGCCTGGTGTGCATAGTTGCAAACTTGTCGGGATGTTTGGCTGGTTTTACCAGCGGTACCGACATATATTATTGTCTTTTTCAGGTAACTTGGCACCGTGTGAATTTTACTCATTTTTCGCGCCCCATCTCGGTCACCGTCTACCACCTCGACGCCGCCACGGAATCCAACACA
>JBBPKG010000037.1:74676-85984 GCA_038089115.1 Fistulinella cinereoalba | reverse complement strand
TCGGCTGGAGCTCCGATCGAGCTGCAGAAATTTTCAGTCCGAGATAACTAAAAACTTTATTTAATCTATCTGGCGAGAAAAGGATTTACCAGATATCAGGACGATATTTGACATGTATTTAGGACCCTAGATATCTTGGTAATATTTTTTTCGAACCGGGGTGTAGTGATCAGGGCAGATGAGTCGCCCGATCCAGCTCGCCGAGTTTGCGAGTGCACTCCAGCGTTGTGTCCCGCTCACTGCTCGCCCCGTCATCGCCGTCGGAAACTCTGCTGGCCCCGACTCGACCTGTTTGCTCTTCCTCCTCCGCCAGCTGTTTCCCCCGGCCGCGCTGCTCTCCGTACATGTCTTGCACCATCTTCATCCCGCATCTGCCCACATGGCCGCCGCCGCCGCGGCGAATGCGGATGCCCTGCGTGTCCCCCATCACGCCATAGACATCCCCTGGGGCGTCCCTCCATTCCCACTCGCGCCGACCCACGGCCCTGTCGAACGCATCGCCCGCGACGCTCGCTACAACCTCCTCTTCCACACCCTCGCACGCGCTCGCGTTGCCCTCCTCGCCCTCGCACACCATGCAGACGACCAGCTCGAGACCGCTCTCATGCGTCTTGCTCGCGGCTCCTCCCTCCTTGGAGCCGCCGGCATGCGTCCACTCCGCAGATGGGGCATGGGTGCAGGTAGTTCACACTCCGCTCTCCCTTGGATCGGTCACAATGGCCTCAACACGTTCCTTCTACGCCCCCTGCTACCCTTTCCAAAGGTGCCTGCATTTCCCTTTGTCGTCTTTACCCTTCCGTTCCGACATCATTCCAGGACCGCATTCTGGCCACGTGCTATGCTAATCGTTTGAACTACGTCGAGGATCCTACAAACGCGCAGCCCCACCTCACCCCGCGCAACGCTATCCGCCACTGCCTTGCTCAGGATCCTCCATTCTCTCATCCTGTCCCCATCGCTGCCCTCCCTCTCGACAAAGTCAGGGACGCCTCTTTGTTTCTACAGTCAATTGCCGCCGAGGCTCCCAGCGAAAAGTTGCGCCTGTATTCTGCTGTCAAGAAGCTCGCTGCTAGGTTGGATCGAATTGATCAGCAAGGCAATACTTCCCGAGTTATGTTTTTCTCCGTAACGCTGATCTCTTGCCACAGTGACATCTTTTCTCAACGATGGCGCGCTGCCCTCGCCAGTTGGCACCCTACTTCTTCCATTGGTTAAACTTCGCGATGTCGCCGAACTCGATGTCCGTTGCGCACTCGTCTTGCGGGCCATGCGCTATGTTTCCTTTTACCCTTGGGGGTCTCTCCAGGCCGATGCACACAGACGTCGTAGCCGTGTTCATCGCATCGTGCGCGCTCTGTGGGCACCCGATCCGCAGTCTTCCCGGACCAACAAATTTACAGCCGGCGGCGGCGTGCTCTGGACGCCCGCCATATTTCATCCGAACAAGCCACTCAGGGTGGGCGATCACTGTCTACGTTTACCCCTTGGGCCCGAGGACCGTTTCTGCTGGCTGGCGTCCCGTATGCCTCCCTTTCTAAAAAATTCACAGCAAGGTGCTGGCTCCCCGGACAGCCTGACAGTCGATCTCACAGAACAGCTCAGAGCGGCGATGTCTTCTAGGACCCCAACTGCCCCTCTTCGAGTCCTCTACGATTGCCGTTTTCTGCTACACCTTGACCCATACCAGATGCCAGCACATGTCAAGTCCGTCTTGTGGGACAGGTCAACATCCATAAAGGTTTTGCAGTTCAGCCAGTACTACTGGCCCAAAATCGTCCTCCAACGCGGATCCCATTCTGACGAAATTTTGGCTGTACCACAAGAGAATGGCAACGTCACTGAATGTCCCTCCTGGATAACCATCAAGTGGATACGCTTACTGGACGCGGCATAGCTGCCATGCCTCCGCTTTCTGTGCGAAATACATACGCAAGGCTAGATGTAGTCCACGATCCGCTTCATCGGCTCAAATTATGTTGCCTAGTATTTCCATACTCAGAAGTAGCGAAGGTACGTATGTTAGACCGACGCCATTAATGTTGTAGCGATTGCGTCTGGTTCTTCTGCTATACGGTGCAATTTCTACTTTATACCGCTTTGGATGCCAACAAAAGTGTATGTGAAGGATTGAGGTATTTCCCAAGGTAATGTATTAGAAGTCAAACTTGATGCTATGGCTTTCCATCTGTTGACCGTATCCACGACACTCGTATCACAATCGATCAATTACAGAAAAACACTACTCACCGTAATTTCCCCACCCCGATATGAGCCTCGTTTTTTCTTGTTTTTCTCCTTTCGGAACCCCACACCACGGGTTACAATGAGGTCGCGATGTGCCCTTTCCCCATAATCATTTGCCAACCCGCCCTACAATACTTTTCAAAGCATTATTCATCGCCGACGGTCCTGACGTACCTTTGCCTTATAACCGTTGTCCAAGAGCTGCTCGGGTACTATATTATGGACTTTGACTCGCTGGAACCGCTCCCTTCCGTTCCGCGGTAATCTTTGAGAAATGGGTACAGGGGTTACTGCAGCAGCTTGACCCTCCGAGATTTTACGCTTTTTCGCAACATGGATATGCTGGTTTTGTTGTGCTGGTGCCGGTACTGGTTCCGGCTCTGATTCGCCATCCGACTCTGAGCTTGGTTCCGAACTGCTCGTACTCTCGTCTTTGGTCTTAGTCCTGCTTTTGGGTATTGCCTTTTCGTCGCTAACCGACCCTTTGAAAGAGCTGGAATTGCTGATGGACGACTCAGCTTTGGCACCATCCGAAGCGGAATCATCCGAAGAACTATCCGAATCCGAGCTATCCGACTCTGAATCTGAATCAGACCCCTCTGCATCAGAGCCCTTGCTTTGATCGTTGGTCACTCTATCAGAATTCTTGGCCCTGCTATTTGGTATTTGAACCATTTGTTTTGTTGCCTGAGAATTCTCTTCTGCAAAAACATCAGTAAAAATGATGGAAATAGTGTGGAAATTGGAGCAAACCGGAAGACAAGGTTATGCTTGTATCACGCTCAACCGCTTTGAGGGCCGTCGGAGTCGCTTTCTGTTGTTCCTCACCCTCGTCCGAATCGTCGCTGCTGTCATCACCGCCGCTGGTACCATCACTATCACTGTTGGAACCTGGTATAAGTGGAATGAACTGACTGATAGTATCGCTGGACGGACCAGAAGCTCACCTGATATGTCTTCTGAGCTGATTGAGGTTAGCACGTGGCACCGTGTGCGATAAACCTTCTGGCACACTCACCTTGAATCAGAGCCCGAGGTGTCACTATCGTCTGAATCTGATTCAAGTGGAATATTTTGTAATGTCTCCACAAAATTCAAAATCAAAACGCACCATCGGAAGTAGACGAGTCATCAGACGAGTCTAACGCAAGAATGAGTCACGGTGACAGAAATGTGGTGCGTACATACCGTCCGTGCTTTCACTATGGTACGTACGATGAGAACGCACACTAGCAAGCCAGGAAAGACTACACGAGTCACCTACTGCTTCATATTTTTCTTCGCATTCCACTCTTTGACAATGTCCTCGAGCGGGAGTCCTTGCAGCTCTATACCATCACGAAGGGCAACAAAGGGTCTTGCGGCCTTCTTGACAGCATCCGCAGCTTTCGCCTGGGATTGCCGCGTCAGAAATTGATATATGAGAGTGTACGTCGCTGCAGAACGATTCGCTTAGCCGTGAGCCAGTAAGTTTAGCGCGTCCGACGGACACACCGGCAATGTTTCCGTCCATTGATCCGTGCAAATCTAACAGAACATGCGAGCCAGTGCTGTTTTTATGGTGGTGAGACGAGAAAACGATCGGCAAGTGCTGCTCAGGAGCCTACTTGCTGAAAAAATGAGCGATCCTAGCGAGGACTGATCGTGGAAACTGAGTACCCACGCGTACAAAATTCAAATCCGTGCACTGCCACTGAGTGACTCTAGTACTACCAGTGTGCCAGTGGATTCCCTTTCACCATGGCTATCTTTGGGCTTTGGGTAAGACAGCGGCAGAATAGCAAGATACATCCTAAGTCATTATTTCAGGTGATCAACAAAGCTGGTGGCCTTATTTATCAGCGCAACTTCGCAGGTTCGCAGTTGATTGTGCCACTTTAAAGACTTGAATCAGTCGCGGTCCCGAAACCCTCCACAGATGGCATCGCAAGCCTGACTTCCAACGAATATCTTATACTCGCGGGAACTCTACATGGCATTCATGCGATCACCAGCAGGCTCTCCCCGGTCGGGTCCAGTTCTGGGGCGCAGGTCATCGAGGGGGAATCAGTCAAAATTACGATCTTTTTGACAGCCACTGGTGCGCTCGTCCCGTTGTTCTGTTGGCGACATAGGATGAAGCTTCTACTCAAGGTACTAAGTTCGTGCTATTGACTTCCGTGTCGGAGGGCACCGCCGAGGGCGTTCTGCAGAAAGTGTACGAAGCGTATGCGGACGCAGTAATGAAGAATCCGTTTTACACTCCAGAAATGCCCATCCGCAGCGATGGCTTCGACGCGCGTATAACCGCGTTGGTAGGGACTGGCCAGTCATAACACCTTTCATTCACTGCTGCAATGTAAATCTCTTCCTCGGCATGATTGTAACCCACCGCGTGTCAACGCTCGTTCAAAGCGTCGTGCTCCTTTGCAATGTGTGGGCTGTTTCGAGCACAAGGTTGCATACAAAATGGCATCTCTAGTACTGTATGCCTGCCCACGTGATCGCCTCTTAACGCGTCTGCCAGAAATATTCACCACTGCGTTCAAGTTCCTCTTCTTGTTCCAGTCATCTTTTCCATTTTGGCAGTCGTGTTCATCTCCCCCACACAATGCAAGCGCAAGCCGTAGCGACTCATAGTGAAACCCAGGTGACGTCCATGGAAAGATCCTTCCTGGCCATGACTAATGCCTCTTCAGAAACTCAGTAGTGCGACTAGCTTGCGGGTCGTTGAGACCCTGTTGAAAGCTGGACTGGGCTGCATCGCATATTTGAGGTATTCAATCTTCCCAGCATCCGTCACCCTTTCAAGTGTTCTTCAGGGGCCTATTACCTTGCGAGAACTTTTCCGAGTGTAAGTGCTGCAGTATGGGATAAGCCGGTTGTTTAACGGACAATTTATAGATCATCTGTCTGCCCAACTCTCGTCGGCCTCTCCAGCTGGATCGTTCGAGAATCATATTAGGTCGAATGTCAGCGGTGTCACCATCATGGGCCTAAAGCGAGGTTTCACCAATGAAGGCGACAGGATTTTGGACTACTTGGTGCGCATATGGGCCATTTGAAGACGCATATACACCGCATACAACCGTCGTTTTACCCAGGAAAAGGGTATATTCGAAGCTATCGAAAAGCAATACCTTCGCCGTTTCATTTTTGCCATATATTTGGTACGTTCCCTACGCTATTCGACACGATATTACTTAGGAAGTTTGACAGGACAACAAGGACCCCAACAAGTAATACTATCTCAACCAGATTCTCGTTTAATTTACCTATTTCTTTTAGCATCGTGGAAGCGTACACCTTCAACTTCCAGGTAGATCAATTTACTTAGATTCGTTCTAATCTAACAGAGAAAAGTACTATAAATTGCCGGGTACAGAGAATGTCGTACCTATCATGTCTTTAGGGGAAAGGTTGTCAAGATTATCAATGCAACGTCTGGATGGAGATGCTGTCGCCGAAGCCCTCAAGCGAGGGAAATTACCTACCCTTGGTGATGTAAAGCGTAGCCTTAAGGTATTTCTACTTTCAATTTTACTTCGAGCACAGATTGACACCATGAATCTAGTCGATGATTAAGACGTTAATGACCACTATCTCACAAATGGAAACGTTACCAAGTGAGCCTTTCAGCAGAGTCTTTTTTTTCTTCGTTTTTCTGAATGGCAGCCCCAGAATGTCGTTATGGAAACTTCAAGCTTTTTTTCAATGAGAATACCCCGGATGATTATCAGCTCCCATATTTCCAAGCCGGCGATGCCGAGTCGAATCAATGGTTTTTCACGACTCACAGAACAGCCGAGATTCCTGAAAGCACGAGGATCGGTAATCTAGAAACTGGTTACCACGGGTATGCTTTTTATGAACGCAGATACTGATGTGCTTTGACGGGGTTATGGCACAGTGTAAGCATGAAGGTCGTCTCCGTCTCATCATTTCTTCCATCTTCCACTGAGGATAATAACGCGACATTTACTGGTCTCACTACCCGTTGCGCCCCAAAGTTGACTCCTGTTGAAGAAGCCAGGCTTCGGGCGGAGGATGCGGAGCTCCAGAAGAAAGATGCATCAGACAGGAATATCGTATGGGACGCAGATGAAGATACCGACGAGGATGCCATGGGCGAAGATGACTCTGAGGAAGGTATTGTTTTAGCGAGGTGCGGCGCCGGCGGGACTATGGTTCCCGTTGGGATCCGAGGGGACGAAGGGAAGATAGTGCCAATTCCAGTGCACGAAGGTCAGCGTAAATGCAACAATTTGGTCGAGTATGGGGGTCATCCAGATCCCACACCGGTGCATGTCGGGCATCTGGTGAGATCCGTCGGGTACTTATGCCTGCAATACTGAAGTGCCTTGTAAATAGATGGCTTCTCGAGGTATAGAAGAAACACAGGTGATCCCCGAAACCCAAGAGATTAATATGCAATCGCCTTCAACCTTGCCAAGCGGGTTACCTTCGTCGGATATCTGCATGTCTTTAAGTACTTTTGCGTCAGCCGCGCAATTGGATGAGTCGATTCCCCAGGACGAGCTTCAGGATACAGATATCCGTCAGATCCGTCCCAACTCAGGTATATATGCATCTATTGTTATGATTTACCTTCGAGCTACTAATGTGGTCCCAGAGTTTGAGAGTCAGAGTTTAGTAGAGCAGAGTGATTTCAACATGATTCAAAGCATCGCGAAGACAAGGACAACGAACGACTCGATGGATCACGATGGCCATGTTGACTGTGATTGTGGCACGACGGTCATTCCACGTTCCTCAGGAAAACATATGCTGCTCAGCTGAAGATTTAGCTCAGGTCGACGGCATTCTGATTCTCTGTGAAGGCGGGTGCAATAAGTGGCGTCATATTTGGTCCGATTCGTTCCTCTGGTCGCTCACGTAAATAACACTGACTCGTAATTCTTCTCGGTGTCCACAGGTGCATGGGGTAAGTTTTCGTTTCGAATTGGATTTAATCTTTCGGTAAAATGGCCCGAAGGTACCATGGCCTGGAAGACAGACGTCTTCCCTCACAATTCGTATGCTTCGAGTGTCGGCTTCGACGCTCCCCAGAATGGGATATTCTCTCCGAAAGCGCATACGGCGACATGATTCGCAGCTTCAAGGATCTTGCGCTATTCAGGTGCGCCGAGTCTGTTTTTAGACTGTTTCATTTATCCATTGCTGCAGACGTGCAATCAAGATCTTCGAGCTGCACAAGCCGACCACCGCCTTGCAGTTCAAGGAACAAATTGGTTTGTTTGGATATTTCATAATGTACCCGCTCATTCGGGTTTTATTCTCAGGTTGTGTTACTCACCTGGCAAATCAAGTGCTCACGAGACTAGAGGATGAGGGTTGTTAATGTTTTCTTTGTCTTTCCCAATGTGTCTGACTTCTCTGTCAAGGATTTATCACCACAGAAAATGCGATATCTGAGGAACTGGGATCGACTAAAGGTTATTCGAAGAAAAGTAAAAAAGTTCCGAAAAGTAAAGGAAAGAAGACGCAAAAGGAGTTGCACAAGACGAGATATGTCTTCTTGAACTCGTCTAAGAAAAGCAAGGCATATCTCGATTACTTCTGCTCGGAACCCAAGGTCGAGAATCGTCTTCTAGGACTCACAGGCAGGGTTAGTACCTCTTTCGCATAATTCATTCTGTGGCGCGAAGCTTCCCGTCTTTAAGATTCTTGAATCTGGTATCGTGGTTGAGAGCATGTAAGAACCATAGGTGTTTCACCTGATCCTGTGAGATTGACCCTTTCAAGCAGCAATACCCAGATGAAGTTCCTTGCCGGCGGTCCCGAACGACGACAGGAGATACCAAGCGAGATGCTGGAAATTGATTCCCAGAGTCAAGAACCGACTCAGATCCTACCACCAGGGCTCGATGGGCAACCAGAGGCTGCCTCGAAGCGCAAAGCTGACAACGATTCCAGCAGGGCGACGAAAAGGCTCAAAGTCGCAATTGGAATGGCGGTGGACCTCTGTGATTGAATACACTTGCACGGTAGTGCGTTCTGTAGCCTTAGCTTATGTCATGTAGTCGAGTTTTCGGAAGTGCTGGCCCTAAAGCATACCCTCAGTTTCTTTTGCGTCTTGGTCGCTTTCATTTTGCAACCCCTCATGTTTTGGCAACTGGTCGTGATCGAGCTCACTACACTCGACCATCTGCGTCGTGAGGTCCTCGCAGGAGATGAAGTAATGGCGCACGGCATAGTATACACCTCCGTATCTTCCTGCTGCTGTCATTATAGGCTGTAGGATCGTCAGCATGGTGCACATCTCATTCGACTCTTCTGTCGTCCATTGAAAATATATGTATTTCAAGTTCATGCCAGTGGGAGTGCGGTTACATCGTCCTCCCAGACTCATGAGTCATGACCAAGTTCGTGTGACTGGTACAATAAGAGTGCTTCAGAGTCATTGACCATCACTGTTTCTGGTATTTGTGATGAAGGACCCTTCCCCAACCCTTCCCCAACCCTTCCCTGAGCTTGGATGCCAGAGTAAATACAAAACACGGTCGATGTGATTACAGCCCCTTTTGCATCGCTTGTCCCAGATGTCAGCGAGTGCTGGGTGCTGCGTTCATTTGGGAACCTTCATGGTGTACGGTACTACAATACGCAATGCGTATATGACATACCCCCAGTTTCAATTTCAGGTTCCACTCATAGTCCTCGTCGCCTTCTATCCAACAATGTATCTTTGGTCCCTAGTCGTCCCAGGTCACAGCAAGTTTCTACAAGTAGCTCACAGCAGGCCACGAGTCCACTGCTTTCACCACAGGGCCGACAAAAACTATTTTTTGGCCTTTCTCAAATTCTCAGGGGAATTTTTATGTTGCCGGCAAAAAGTTCAACATCCAAATCACCCAATGTATGTGATGAGCCCAGCTCAGCTGTTTTTCACATCCACCCCTCCCAACCTGGTCATGATGCACGGACCACATATAATACTATATACTCAACACTTGATTTACGATTACGCCTGTACGTATGAGGCCTCTGAGAGTAATCTGAGTGTCTGAGTTGCCTCTGAGATCTGAGATCTGAAAGGTCGGATTATGTAAACCCACTCATTGGTACCCGTCTCTGACTCCTCGAAGTCTAGCTGTCTTTCATGCCTTACAAACTTTCAGCGACTTTATTGAACCACTCGGCCGATGTATGTTCACGCCTCTCCTATACCATTCAGCGATAAATCCCTGACGAAATATAGGTCCGTGGTGTAGTATCTCCGACAGATGATTTGATTATATCCGCTTCGCGCGATTCCACCGCGATATCTTGGCTGAGAAGTTCACCTTTATCTTTCTCTCCCACCTCTATTCTCCGGTCAGGCTCTAGTTTTGTCAATGCAGTGGGGTATCTCCCCCCAACATCAACATCGAATGCACCCCAAGGTAAGCTTCATTCATCTCTGTCACGAAGATACGCCATGATTGGAACATACTTCATCAGGATATGCAGTCGTCGGCGGGCAAGATACGGTTATCAATATCTTTGCACTCGACTCATCGAATAAAGAAGACCCAGAATATTCCTTAATCGGACACACAGATAACGTATGCGCTATCCACGTTGGCCGATCTGGTGTCATAATCTCTGGTTCGTGGGACAGGTGAGTGGGCCTTCGCCCTCAGATCAGGGCCGTGATAACAGCGGAAAGATAGAACTGCTAAGGTCTGGAAAGACTTTGTACTTCAATACGATCTGAAGGCACACCAGCAATCTGTTTGGGCGGTACTCGCCTTGGAGGACTCACATTTTTTGACGGGTTTGTCGCATTTATTGTCTGTCCCATACATTGCCTCATGAGCCCCCCTAGCATCCGCCGATAAGACCATCAAACTTTGGTTGAAAAATAAAACAGTGCGAACCTATGAAGGACACCACGACGCTGTCCGCGGTCTGGCATTAATGCCCGATTTCGGTTTCGCATCTTGCTCCAACGACAGGTTAGATGGATGTGGTTTCATTTTGAGCGCTACTCCTGACACGATGTTTCAGCGAAGTTCGAGTATGGACCATGGATGGTAACCTGATTTACACATTGTCCGGACATACATCCTTTGTATACAGCTTATCGGTGTTACCCAACGGCGATTTGGTTTCTGCCGGAGAAGATCGCTCAGTACGTGTGTGGAGTGGTACGATGCAACTCTGTAGTTCAAAGCTACTTTACATATTGACTTCCGTTGTACTCGCAGACGGTGAATGTACGCAAGTCATAATACATCCCGCTATTTCTGTATGGTCTGTGGCTACCATGCCAAATGGGGACATCGTCAGCGGAAGCAGTGACGGCGTTGTTCGAGTGTTTAGCAATTCCGAAAGTCGCTGGGCCAGTGAAGTCGAACTGAAAGTATTTGGCGACGAAGTGTCGAAACAAGCGTTGCCTTCCCAACAGGTTGGTGATGTGAAGAAGGCTGACTTGCCGGGTCCGGAATCTCTGGCTGCGCCAGGTACCTCTTGCGGATTTTCTGTGATTCCATGTGCTCACTAGTGACACTAGGAAAAAAAGCTGGAGAAGTCAGAATGGTGCGGGTTGGAGATACCGTAGAGGCTCACCAGGTGAATCATATTTAATTGACTAGTAGCTATGGATCAAACTTGACTGTCAAAGTGGGATGCAGTCTCTTCCAGCTGGCAAAAGATCGGTGAAGTTGTCGACGCTGTTGGCTCTGGCCGTAAACAGCTGTACGACGGTAAAGAATATGATTATGTGTTTGATGTCGACGTGCAAGAAGGCGCACCTCCACTGAAACTTCCCTACAATATTACCGGTGAGTTGGCCATTTGCCATTTCGAGTCAACTATTGTTCACACGTTCCAGAGAATCCTTTCATGGCCGCCCAACGCTTCCTCCAGCAGAATGATGTCTCGATGAACTATATTGATGAAGTCGTGAGGTTCATCGAGAAAAACACTGCAGGAATGAATTTAGGGAGCGACGGCAACGAGGACCCATATACAGGTCAGTATTTCATCATCACGTATGTGCAAGCATGGCACGATACTACGCACTTGTGAAACAGGGTCATCGAGATATCAGCCCTCAATGGGTAATTCACCCTCCGCT
>JBBPKG010000037.1:57586-74577 GCA_038089115.1 Fistulinella cinereoalba | reverse complement strand
CGGCAACGAGGACCCATATACAGGTCAGTATTTCATCATCACGTATGTGCAAGCATGGCACGATACTACGCACTTGTGAAACAGGGTCATCGAGATATCAGCCCTCAATGGGTAATTCACCCTCCGCTGCATCCGCACCCACGTTTGCGGATCCTTACACAGGCACATCTTCTTATTCTGGCACCGGAATTACAACACCCCTAACTCCGCAGGCCCCAAAGACAAAAGTTCTCCCTTTTGTTTGTTTTGCTTCTCGAGATTTCTCGTAGCCTACCGACACCCACAAATTTGCAGGAAACCCTAGTAACTTTCAAACAGTCCAACGTACCAGCGATGCGCACCAAACTGTATCAATTCGATGATGATCTCCGTAATGAAATCGTGTGTCTCGGCTACACTCTTTATATTGAACTGCGCTCATTTACGTCTATTACTGTAGACGACTACAACCTGTGGAATGCGGCCCGAAGAACGGGTGTTGATTGAAGAAGTTTTCACGTTCCTTTCTAAGGTTTCTTCAAATCCGGCATCCACTGATTCTGTGACTCTGAGTGGACTACATGTCCAAGCAGTTGAATCAATTCTTGGTCGCTGGCCAGTTGCTCAGCGCTTTCCTGGTGCGACCCGGTCTTTCATCGTCTGAGCTCAGTCATATTGACATATTTATGGCAGTGATAGACCTCAGTCGTCTAGTAGTGGCGTTCTACCCAGATGCTCTTGATGCTTCTGGGAATCGTGATAATTTTGTCGACTGTCTCTTTCACGCGTCAGATTGGTCATCTATGGTATCAAGCGGAAGCCCGATGTCAAAGCCCCAGGAGACGAATGCATTGCTATTGTTGCGCACCATCGCCAATTGCTTTCATGAGGGCGCTCCGGTGAACAAAGGACGATGGGTTCTACGAGTGTGTGGCTCCGGCCTTATTTCTCCAGGTTCATCTTTCACCGCCCTACCAGATTTTTGAGGCGCTAGCGCAGACACCTTATCATACCCTTTCAAAACCGCAACGGGTGGCGTTGGCATCGGTGCTGTTCAAGTTGGTATTTGGCAGATGCAAATCAACGAGACTCAAGAGTATTATCTAGTTTCTCGTGCATTCACTTGAACACACCTGCCAATATGGCAGATCAGGATCATTGCCTCTCTGTTATTCTCAAGGTTGAGCTTTTCTCTTGTATATCATCCTGCTGACTTGTAGTAGGTACTGAAATCGGAGGAGGACGATCCTGAAGTAGCATACCGTGCCTCAGTCGCGCTTGGAAACATTGTAAGCGCACTTCTGATGATCTCAGATATACGAAATTATAAGCCCTATTCAATAAGGTCTACGGTGCCCGAAACCGAGGGACAGAACTGAATCTGAAACCTGTACAAGCGGTGGCAGTGAGGGAGGCCATACGTGTGACCCGAGCTCGTTTTAATGACGGGAGGATTAGCATCGTTCTGGAAGAAATCAATTCGCTAATGCAGTAATGGTAGTCCAACGCTGTTAACCAGAGCTTGACAGATTACATACAATATTGTGAATCCACCCCCAAGCTGAAAGGGATATTTCGGCGAACCCCGAGCTCGGACTACCATTGACGGGCTTTCCAAGCCACGGCTCTCCGTCTTCGTCCTAGTCACTTCCTTCCGATGCCCGCCCACTTTCGCATATACATTGTGCGGCATGGAGAGACAGAGTGGAATAAGACACGCAGGGTACAGGGTCAGATAGATACCCCACTGAATGAGACCGGGGTACAACAGGCTATGTTAGTGGCCGAGGCTCTGAAGGATGTTCCATTCGTAAGGGCGTTCAGCAGCGATCTCCAGAGAGCATCCAAAGTGAGAACACAGACTTGTCGGCTCCTATATCTGATTTGATTATTTCTAGACCGCAGAGTGCATCCTCCAACACCATCCGGCCGCTGTTTTGGAACGAGACGAACTGATTCGGGAACGAGTGAGTAAAACAACGTTTCTTCACGTTGTCAGAACTCATCCTCCACCGTGATGGCACACTGGCAGTAGTATATGGGTGAGCTGCAAGGGGAGGTGGCGCGATCAAGCAAGCCAGCACCATCGATGGAGACGATACGCGACTTTGCTGCGAGGTGTCTGACATGGTATATGGGATCGGTCGTGGCGCACATGACTTCTGTACTCCAAGAAGGCCACCCCATGGAACACCCGCATAATATCCTCGTGGTTTCCCATGGGGCCTGGATCTCGGTCCTCCTTTCTGCGTTGCAAGAAAACGAGGTGATGACCTGCCGCAAAGGCGTCCATATCGGCCGTTGCCTAAACACTGGCATTTCTATCGTCGAACATACTGTTATACCCTTTGACGAAGGCGATGCTTTGGTGGGCAGCCTAGTTCAATTCTCTGGCGTGAACCATCTTATACATAAAGACTTGCATGTTCAAGAGCTAAGTGCGGATGTATTGGAAAATCAAGGGAGGGAACATCATGATTGAACGCAATAATATACATGTACGTATCGTTGTATGATATCCCTACTCACAATTGTACCAGTGGGAAATGCGACAACGGGCCATCTCCGCTCGAGCCTTTAAAGCTTCATGGCCGAATCTCAATGAACAAGTCACGCATAGCAGGGAGGTCAGCTGAAGCTACAACGCATCTTAAACCTGTGATTGTCAGGCTCCGCTGCCATGCCATGTGATGATACTCGCCTTCCACTTGACGTGTTTTGTCAAAGTAATGCTACCCGGTGACGATCGTCTCTATGATATTAATGTATCTCCTTGAAGCTCTTCAAACTTCTTCCTAGCCATTCGAATGTTCATCTTGATCGCTGCAGTTTCTAGGCAGACGAATCAGCGAACAGAACACTTTGCAAAGCCTCCCCCTTACCAACGACCGGATCATGAACCACAACCAGGACATAAGTATTCTTTGTCATTTCATCCAAAACAGCAGTGAATTCTTCGAGTTCCATCTCAAGTGAATGGAACTCCTCGCGTAACCGTGAACACGATTGTTTGAACGCTTTGATCAACTCCGAGGTGCGCTCATAGCGTTTTGGATCTAACGAACTGGTCACCATAGAGTCGGATTTATCAGAGGATGATGAGGTAGCGATAACTAGAAAAGTTGCCCGTTCAAAGAGGATGACCTCCGTTGCACTGCAGGCCTCCGCAAAAATTCGTAGATGTTTAGTAAGGTTTCGGGCGTTAGGTATCAATGTGTTGACGATGATGGACCAAGCCTGCGGGTTCAGATAAATCAGCCAGGGCTCCTCAAAGAAAGACGGATTCTATATGCCTTGTACAATGTCTCGTCATATATGCTGGTACCGAGTACCTTGACAGGAAATTCGCCACTCGTCTTCTCCAGTTCTGCAGCCTTTCGCTGAAAGATGACGGATTGTTCGCCTTCGCGAACCAGATCCATCTTGTGAACCAGGAGGAACACGCTGGCGTCTTTGCTAAACTGCGACAGACCGTCGAGACAGTCGCGATAGTACTCTAGATCCTTGGCCATTTCACGACTTTCCACATCAAAAACGTAGATCATGACACCAGCATGCGAGAATATGGTTGAACGCTGCGTGGAGAGATAGGAATCCATGAACGCGTCTTGCCCACCACAGTCCCAGAGGTTGAGTATGAGGTCCCCAAGAAACCGAACGTGGTTCTGTTCGACGTCGATGGTGGCGCCTAACCGGGATGTCAAGGACGCCGGGTTGTTGGAGCTGGACGGGAGGTTTTAAACCATGGCTGATCTGCAAGTGGGCGACACCTCGCTCACAAAATCATGGACCGCATGGAGGTCTTTCCGCTGCCCGATGCGCCCATCAAGAGAACCTATTTGAAACATGTAGTCAGACGCCTTCGTCGATAATACATTGAGTACCTTTTTCTTCATACTTTGTGATGTGGACTTGGCGGGCGCAATGTTCAGCTGCACTGGTGCCAATGCAAGGGCTGAATTGTGTTGATGTTGATGTCATCCGACAAAAACATCCGTGTCGAATGGGTGCTACTGCACGGGATAGAGTACAAGGGTACAACATTTTTCCTTCTACTCCTCCAGAGTCTACGAGAACGAGCCCAAAGACCAGCCTCTGCAACGTGTCGCCATCTCCACCGCCGCCAGTCCCCAGTCCTCCCCGTGGTTGTGACCCTTGGTCTCCCCCCGCCCAATGCCAGCACGCTCCAACGCCTGGTCGTCTGTGAGAGCCGTCAAAACGCCGAAGATCACAGGAACGCCAGTGTCCAACTGGACCCTCATGAGGGCATGCGAGACTGCGTCACAGATGTACTCAAAGTGCATGGTTGAGCCCTTGATGAGAACGCCGATCGCAATGACCGCGTCAAACGGCGCTTTGGGCAGTTCCAGAGTTGTCGAAGAGTGGTTATTGGGAGTGGTGGACCCCGGAACGCTGAGGCCAAGCAGGTCTGTGGCAGTCGAGCCTGCTTCAACGCGCGAGCCCGAGATCACTCTGCCGGAGATCAGCGTATGTGGGGGCGAAATAGAGAGCGGCACACTTGGTACACGCGAGGGGTAGCTCGTAACTACCCGGCACGGACAGCACTACAATATTGGTGTCCTGAACACCGGACTCCTTGAGCTTTGTAACGGCGCCAGCGACGAGGGCCTCGATGACCGCGTTGTTCCATCTGGCGTGCACGATGGCGATGCGGAGGGACGATCCATCGTGCTGACTGGTGGAGGGCCCTTTGATGGAACTCATCGCGTGTGGGTATCTTCAAGGTGATACGCCGTTGCTGCGCCTCTTAGTACTTCATCTTCACACGATCCACTGTAGCAAGTACTCAGGCTCAGCATGGGATTTAAACCCTTGGTTCACCTCCTCGGGTTCGCTATTTTCGCTTTTCTGCCATGGATTCCACCTTCGAGCCAACTTTCAACACTGGGACGGAGGGACTTAGCGCAACTCTCTACAGAAGAAATAGTTGCTTTGGCAAAGTCTGTTGACCCAGTCAAGAACGTCGATACACGAAATCCAGAGTCTCATCTGTCACAATTCCTGATCCCCCGGCCTGGTGCGCATGCTTTTTCCCTCCAAGTATATTCTTGTGACGCTCCGGTAGTTGGGAGCGACAACATTACTTTTGTTCGCCAGCACATCGTCACCACATTGAAAAATTGGAACTGGCATATCGAAGAAGACAGCTTCACCGGAGACACGCCCTACGGTCAACGTTCTTTTACCAACATCATCGCTACAAAGGATCCAGCAGCTTTACGGAGGGTCATTGTCGCCGCTCACTATGACAGCAAGTTCTTCCCTACTTATCCGGAGAATCAAGTACCTCTTGCAAAGCTGGACCACCGTCTATATAATTGACCGTCTTCAGTTTGTAGGCGCCACAGATTCGGCGGCCCCATGTGCGATGATGCTTGACCTTGCCGAAACTTTAAATCCACTGCTGGACGACCGGGAGCAGCGATTCTTGGATGATTTGGACGATGATGACTTTGCCGATACTACTCTACAACTCGTCTTCTTCGATGGCGAGGAAGCATTCAAAGACTGGACGGATACTGACTCAATTTATGGTGCAAGGTAAGCCAATTCATATTGGTTATAGCAGCTCGCATTGTTCAACCATTGGTAAATGTAGGCATTTATCCGAGAAGTGGGCGACAACATACATAGTTCCACACTCAAAACGACGACTGATTAGTCATTCAATGACCGAAATAAGCGGAGTAGAACACCTTATTCTCCTTGACCTGCTAGGAGCATCTAACTCGCTTATTCGTTCGTATTTTACCGATACCGCATGGCTGTTTGATTCTCTGGCTTCCGCTGAGCAACGACTACATGACTCCGGAGTGCTTTTAGGTTCGGATGGCACCACGGCTTTCCAAAGCTTTTTTGTCCCTCGTCGTGGTACCGAACTTAGTCATGGGTATATAGGTGATGATCACACGCCATTCCTCCGCAAGGGCGTGAGCGTCCTTCATCTGATCCCGTATCCATTTCCCAGTGTTTGGCATACGTTACGCGTAAGTCATAGCTCTGCGGACATCACGAAATGTTGCAATTTTGATTTATAGGATGATGCGACGGCTCTCGACATATCCACCATGAGGCGGTGGAATCTCCTGCTGAGGGTCTTCATGTCAGAATACCTAGGGCTAAAGCCGGAGTCTAGCGTGCTGCGAACGAGGCAGCGACCCGTAGCGCGATCCGAGGACGAACTTGTAAGTTAATCATGTGGCTCTCCTTGTATCCATGCGCTAAATTTAATTAGTAGAGATAATAGATCGACCGATTTTCGACTCGCAGTCAAAACTGGCTCATGTATTTGGTGCCTATGTGGAAGGAGCACTGACAAGGTAAGCTGGAATCCGTGATATGGTGGGACAGTCGACGTCAGGGCGTACTACTGAACGCATTTCTCTTCTATACGTTATCACGCGGCCATCATCAGAGCCTTGTAGTATTTCATCAACTCCGAGGCATCGGCCGCGAGCTAGCACGATCAATGTCGTAGTTGCGACAAAATGAAAGAGAAATGTATACCTGCTGCTTCTCTCGGCCTTCGTCCAAACGGCGTTTCGCTGCATCCATTATGTCCTTGCGTGACTTTCGCATCCGCACCGATTGGACCCGGGCTGATTAACAAGGGGGTAGTACATGCACCTGATGTGCATATATGCGTATGGGAGGACTCACTCGCATTTTCCCCCGCCCGAATCATCTCGATTCGACGGGGACCAAATTCATTCACAAGGGAGGAATAGCTCGAAAATAGGCCATCGAACATCTCCTGCATTACCCCGTTAATAATGCCAATTAGAAGGATGACGAAGGACGACCTTGTTCATGTTTGAATGCTCCTTGATCGTCTGAAACTTGGTATGTTTGCGGAGATGTATCTCCTCGAGCTGGCCTAGCAAGCCAGAGATCTTATCACTGCGAAGTTTCTAGCGCGATTTCTTACAGGCTATCAAAAAAGGGAACTTACGCGTACAGATTTGTTTCTCTTGCGGTTTTGTCTGAGTCAGCTCGCATCACGGCGAAAGCAGAGGCGATCTTGACTTCAAATGTTTGCTCTGTCCCAGATTTTAAGTTAAGGCACTCCCTTGGCTGGCTAGATACGTCACCTCTTTGAGGTCTGTGCATACACGATGGAATGAGCGATTGTCGCGGAGAAGGATCTAGATAATTTGGATCTACCGCAGTGAATTCAGGGCTTGGTCCGAGTCACCCTCTGTCCAGTTTGGTGCGTTCAGTTGCTGAATCAAACTTGCCTACCGGCGGTCGACTCACTTCTGCGATCTAATTCCTGTAGATTTAGTCCGCATTGGCATCACGAGCGAAAGCGATGTACCATAAGCCATGAGAACACCTGGTGGTAAACGTAGTATGAATTTAGTGACAGTTTGGGTCGAAGTAGTGTTATGAGCCAGTCAGTCTACAGGTGGCAAGCCCCCAAGCCTTTCCAAGCATTCCAATACCAAACCAAGCCCAACCAGACCAAAGCTTTCCGATCCAAACTCTCCCTCGTTACCGGACGAGCGCACCTTCTCAAGGCTAAACAACCACACCTCCCACGCAATAGCTAGCTTTTCTTTCAGCTCGCTCTCCGAGAGGCCCCGGTCCAACCTCCCAACAAGTTCTTCCTTGGTCTCTAGAACAAGAAACCCTACATTTTCCCGCATCGCATATAGCCTGTCACTTCTGTATCGCTTCTGACTACACTTGTCCAGGATAGTCCCAATCACGAGTTCTTCCTCGCGTAGACGAGATCCAGCAGCCATGGATATGGAGTAAGTGCTCGACATGTAAGCCAGCTCTTCTCGATATGTTGTATACACTGTCTGCACCCTTTCTTCCCGCTCTCGAATGGGTGGCCCTGGCAGATGGCGACGAACATGTCCCCAAAGGACCTTTGAGATCGGATGTCTGTCGGCATTTCCCAGGTAGTTTGGAATGCCCTTGGGTATGTCCTCCAAGGTGATATTTCGGAAGAGATGGCCCAGAGCGCGATCGGACTGGTAGTAATCCGAGGGTTGAGGGGCATCTACTTCCGCCACCTTCCAGTCGGGTTTGAATTTGATGAGTGATCTTGGGAGGTTGCTGATATCCACTTTGTTACCGTTTTTCGGGTAATCCACAGCCTGGCTGTGCATCTGTGCGAGCCTGAGACAATCTGGATCGAGTGTTCCAAGCTTCAGCAGAATTAAAATCAGCAAGAGAGGTATAATAAGGAAGTAGCGCATACTTTCGATTGATCTATTTATGGTGTCAATGGCGATCGAGTTAAATTTCTTGATAAGTAGCTTGATAGATTTACCTACCTGCGATCGTGATGTGCTTATCAGATATCAGACCCTTCAGTCCATCGTTTTAAGCACTTATGCGAAGTCGGAAAGGAATATGAATCATACCACGACATCCGAGTTGATGTATTCAACAATGAAGTCGCAAACGTCATCAATTGTGCTTGGCCTACCAAGTTTGAATGTCTCTCCAGGCGGATAAGAAGCCGGGTCATGGTGCTCGGGTACGAGAAGATCTCCGTATTGAATAATTTCATACAGATCACTAAACTCTGGAATCATGGAGGTCATCTTTGACAAAAGGAGAGCTTACCCGTCGAGATCTCCTCCTCCCAGTCCATTCGGCAGTGACCAACTGCCTTTAGCAGGTTCTTCATAAGCGGAACGGAATGTCGATGGTGGTCACCTACCAGTAGTTGCGAACACGACCACATTCTTCAAATGGCCAAATAAACAGCCTTCGGGGGGAGGCCCAATTGCATATACTCGCTGTACTATTTATTCGTCAGCCATTCTCCATGTCGCACAAAGGAAGAGTGGTGTCAGACCGTCTCCGGGGTGAATAACAGGACTTCGAGATATAAGACACATCCCCTGAAGATAACGAGGTTCTTTATCTTCTGGGAACTGTATGCATGCTTCGAATCGCGTATTGAGTTTATCATATTCAATGATCGCATTATGCACGGACCAAAAATCTTCCCCTGAGGAAGGCAATGTACATTGCTGAAACCTTTCTTCACATATGCTGGACCCTCATCCGCAACCCCCATCAGCATGTAGCTGTTCGGAATCGGGATTCGTGCCTCGTGCTTCACTCCGCGGAGTACATGATTGATCGCGCACGCACGGAGTCGCGCTAAAAATGGCGTATCCAACGGTTGCTGCAGATGGTTTGGCTTCAACTCCAACCCCAATGCGTTTAGTCTTCTCAGAATCGCAGCGAGCCTAAAATTGAAACATAACCGGTGTGATTCCAGCAGCTTCACATATAGATCTGCAGTATCATGAGCTGTCCGTGCATCAGCCACTGCAGCTTCTTGAAGCTTCATGAAAGCGTCCTTCGGGGCACCACGATCTTCGAGTACCATCACCAATGGTCTATCGGCGACTGAGGGTATCTGTTCGCATGACATGTAATGACTGGCACGAACCTGTTTAAGTGAGGAACGTTTGGTCTCTCAACAGCGCGGGCAATCTCTATCGTCCCATATTCTTCGCCAGGAACTTCGAACTTCTTCATAGATGGCCGGACACACATGTGGATTCCTTCTAACTTCTTGTCTACAGACACAACACCTTTGCATCCCAAGAAACGGATTTGGTACTATGTATATTGGGATGAAATAGCATGGAGAGTACGACAGCACTGGACTTACGGCAGAGGGCATGATAGAATTATTTAAAAGGGAGGGATTGTCCTCACATAAGGCTTCATAAATCAGTTTCGCAAGTCCTGGTGATATTGTTCCGACACCGTCTGTGAAATTGATGCCATTCTCTTCGATGTCCGGGATCACAGACCACTGAGTCCTCCCAATGCGGACGGACGGGTCTGTCCCAGAAAAAGCTTGCTGATGGGATAGTCAAACGCTTACAGATTGAGAGTACGCGCATTTAAACTCACCGCCATTCGTGCTCCGTACTTGGATGGACTCTCGATAACACCACTGAAGTCTCCAAGGGATTTGCGGATGCCTTCAGCAGTCACCACTTCCTCTGCCTTGGCAGGATGGTAAAAAGCACTTACATACCAAACAGCATGTTGCCGAAGGGCAGATGATGAATATCCTAAGAAATCAAAGTGCCTCCCAGCTAGTTCAAACCCGTCTTTCAACAGAGTGCCCACACGCTCTTGTAGGTAAGATGCACCATCCACATCTCGGTCCCACCGATATTGAAGGCGGTCTTCGTCCCGAAAATCGACGCGAAGGAAATGATCTTCATAACCTTTATACTCTCGTATGACTCTATTCGACTGAGTGATAGTGGGTCCCTCTAAAAGTAGCCGGGTTGGCGTGAATGTGACATGATGACAGAAGAAGCGACCTCTCGAAGGAGATGCTCGCGGACGGTGGGGCCTGTTCTTCAGGACGTTCTCGAAACACTCGAGCAAGCGCTGCGCCAGGGGTCGACGGGAAGCGGCCACAACAAAGCGCCGCATGATGTCACCGGCATTATTCCCAAGAGAACGAATCAGTTCTTCGATCCGTGATCGCAGCTCCATCACTTCCACCGTGTTTGCGGCGCTATTATGTAGAAGGGCCTCGATTTGAAATGCAACCCGCCAATTCGAGGCTAGCAGTGGGGTCCGTAACCATTTTGCAACTTCGGCAAGTTTCCCGGCGCCAAAGAAGTTCTGCCGGCCGTTGGCCTCAATGGTCACTCCTTGTTTGGGGGGATGCACAGACGAGATGCGGCAATATTTCTCGAACCTCTTTAGGGCATCTCCGGAGTCGTAATCAGTATTGCATAGCACGATACGGAGTTGATGTGCATACGGCGCAACGATTTCGTGGCCGGTGTTGAGTGATCCTACGCGATGACGATACTTGTCGTCTGAATCTTTGCCGGACTCTGGGAGGGAGCGATGTATCTCCTCCTTTTGGATTACCGGAGGCGCGAGCAGATCAAAGCAAATATCTGCCATGCGTTCAATCATTTGTATAGAACAGCCGAACAAAAAACGACCACTTACATGGGTTTCCAAAGTCATAACCCATTGCCATCTTGTTGATGCTTGCAAATCGAACAATAACGTTATAGAATGTTGTCTCGTGCATCTCGTCGCCAATCTAAGGAAATGATGAGCTCTTCAGTCAAGTTCCGAGCTTGAGGATCATGATAGCAGCCTTACCCGGACTCGAAGGCATTTATACGCGTACTCAAAGAAAAGCCAACCCATGCTACTCTTTTCGAGGTCTTGATCCCATTCGATGGAAAATGAACGAGGGTCTCGGGGACGTGCACCTATAGGAAGATAAAAGGTACCTAGACGTTATTAAATTGAACCAATCCATAATGCTTCCAAAGTATTATGTGACAGACCAATCTGAAGACGCGTGACGAGGAATGGATCGCAGAGGGCCTCGATCCTCCGCTGGCGATCTCTCGCGATCTCCGGATCTATGAAGTGGGCCTTCTCGAGTTCGAGAGCCAGCCCCCGTGGAACCGCATTTGCATTAGGGACGAACTTGAGCTTCTTTCCCCTCAATTCAACGGTGATTTGAGCAGTTTCGTTGAATCGCTTAAACTTTCTCCCCATCGTTTTCGTCATCGTGAGCGTCCCGCTACCATCGTTTTGGACTCCCCCGGCCGGGCTCTTATTCAACTTAACCTTGAAATTGGGCAGTCTTTCCTCCGGACTGGTAACAAACCGCCCAGGGCAGACATGGAGCACTTGAGTTGCAATCGCTGTTGTTACCTCCCATTCATCGGCTTTGAAATCGACATATCTAATATAAAACTCCATGAGTATAGCACAGGTAGGCCAGATCCAGGAAAGTAGTTGTTCAAGCTCAAGGGTGTCGACAAGGATGTCGATGAGTGCTGAATTGATGATAGAAATAATTTCTTCACTGGCACAAGTTCAATCGGGTCACATCGACTCGGATGTGAACCGGCGGCGGGTGCCGCCACTGTACTTTCCTATTCGCGATGCGTAGATCCCTCCAGGCCTGTCACAGTAGCACAATTCCCGAGTAGTTTGAAATACGAATGGCCCTCCGGGCAACCCGTCTATGTCGCCGTGCACCCAATACATCGGATTGTAAAGATCGGCTAGATCAATGGTAACAATGAGTGTACTAGGTGTCCCGAAGCCCACGCGCAACTGATGCCCATCGAACTTCGCATACAAAACCTATGCAGCCAAGCGGTAATCCGGTTAGCGTCGAAACCTCACCCTCTTCAACTCCTTTAGGCACGAACAGCAAACCTCTGCTGATACACCACACTTCAGAGTTTTGCAAGGCGGCCCACAGATACAGCAGAGCACCACGGTCACAGGCATGATTGTAAGATGTTGGTAACCCGTCCTCAGGGAGACTCCGATTGCAAAGCAATGTTAGGCCTATTTATTTAAGATCAGATAAACGTGGAGGTTGCTAGTGGGACAACCCGTACACCAGTGCGCCACAAGGCATTGCGTCATAACCTCCTTGTCGTCACTCTGAACCAACCTTAGGTGATGGGCGGCAACGAGAAGGCAAAATTCTTTTAGGTGAGAGCGAGCATAGCGGAATGCTCTGCCGCAAGTCCCGAAACTGAACACATCAACGGGACCGCTCAATGGGCATTTCCTTGTTATCCGCAGTATCCGACAAGGCGACAAAAGTGAAGTGTCGCCTCAGTCTCTCCAATGAAATGCGTCCATTGCACAGATCTTCCTCTCGTCGCGACTCACCTTCGACAACGTGCACAGTAGTAGGGTAGCCTGACATACGGGCAACACTCCTGTTTCTGTAGTGGGATCACTAGTCCTGGTTACGACGATGGGTCTGAGCCGGTGAAGCCCGGATTCTGAATCTTGGCCGAGAAAGAGAATCATAACCGCGTACTTCTCACGAATTATCGGTCTGCACACCTGGCCCTACTGGGACCGGGAATACCCGTCCTTTAGCGTTTCAGCTGAAACCTCAGCTAATGACACTAACACACATCTGAAACAGGACAATACTACTACTGGTCTTGGATACGTGCCAAGAAATACCAATACCGGCTTCTCCCGCCTAGGCGAAGGCACAGGGCTCGGTCGAGCATCACTTATAGGGTATGCCTGTGCAAAAAGAGAACGTAAGAATCGTCGGCTTTCGCCTGTCGTACGGATGGACAGACCATTCTGAAGCTGAAAGGAATACGGTCAGCACAGTGGTACCACCAATCAAAATGACTCACCCGTTGAAATTCATCATAGGCGGTGCTCCTGATATTTTCGTGTGCATTCCGTATAACACCCATCATCCAGTCCGCAGCCTGACGCTCGTTCAATCCAAGAGCAAACCGGTCCTTCAACCGCTTGATGGTCCCTTCCCCTTTGAAAGATGGTAGACCGGTACCCAACATAAGCTGCGCCGTGCTGACTAGTTGATCTGCATGAGGTCGCAAAGCAAGGAAAGCTTTAACGGTCAGCTGCTGGAAGAGTTCATATCCTTGAGAGTGTCGGCCACCCATAAGAATGACCATTTCATGGTTGAGTTTGAAAGAGCTGGGTTCAAATTTGACGCCCTGCAAAGCAAGAGTGAGCCAACAGTGCCTCCCTGCTTTTGAGACGGTTTACTCCGGGACGTATATATCACGAACCAATCTACATCAGCATATGCGATAAGATAGAAAGGAGACTCGGACTCATCAATGTCAAACAGGAAGCCAAAGTCTTGGAAAAGTAATTGTGAGTGGCAGATTACAGGCATCTCCAGTGGATCACCAACCTATGTGCACAATGTGCCCTTCGCCATCAATCATGATATTACCATTATGACGGTCCTTGATCTGTAAAATGTAACATGCCACAGAATAGGCAGCCATGGACTGGACGAAGTTGAGACGAGCTCTCTGAAAAGCAACAGTTTCTTCTCCCCCATACTTGGAGACGAAAAAATCAAGAAGGTCATTGACTTTGGCGCGCCCCATCTCATCCCGCGAGGTGGCGTTCGGTACCACATCAATCACACCACACTGATACAGCCAGTCAGTATATTCAGTCAACAGAGGGAGGAGGCAAACCTCACCCCAGGTGCAGTGGCTGTGACTCTGTATGGGTTTAGGTACAAAGTCAGACCAACACTGGTGAAGATGTTTTTGAACATGGCAATAATTTGGAGTGCAAGCACATCCTGACGGCAGTCATCGCCGACTTTGAAAATGGCCTGCTGCCAAACATCGAATTCTTCCCGTTTCTCGATGCCATGAGCGTCCAGTAGGGCCTCGGGATTGTTTTCTACAACAACGCGTTCTTTTCTCACTTTAAACGTAGCCATAAATGGGGCCTGTTGGATGGGATGTCCAGTCTAGTGATTTTATCACTTTAAAAGGAAGCGAACCTTGGCGTGACTTTGGAGCGGGCGGCCAGAAAGCTTATCGATGTCAACAACCTTTCCATCTGGGTTGCTGGGAAGATAAACGCCAACGTCAACACAAATTTTGGCCATCTCCTCGTCAATTTTCGCCTTGAGAACTGTTAAACGGTGCTGACTAAATAAAAGTAAGGTTACCTTCTTCTCGGGCTTAGATCTCTTTATGTAGGGTCTCAACTTTCCCGATATCGATGTAACTTCGTGGAAAAATTGGAACTCTCTGTCATAGAACGATCTTGCTTCTCCTGAAAGCGACCCGACCACCAGATCAATCATCTTATCTAGGACTGGCTTCATGGGATCTTCCTAAGCTGCCTTTGAGACGTTTGCTCACGATTATGGATATGCCGAATTACGTACAATTTCTGCGGCGTCGTCCTTAAAGCAGTTAGCCCTCATATTCCAGATGATTTGATGACAGAATAGCTGGGATATCAACGCAGTTTCTAGGATGAACCTTGCAATGTAACCTGTGGCATGTTTCATGTTTAAAGCTGTCCGTCGTGACGAATGGGCTCACCGAAGTCGTCAAATCTAAGTGCCTGAACAACTTGAGGTACGAAGAAAAACGTCAGATCGACCGGATGCTCTCTGAGAACACGGTTGGCGTATTGTAACAAGTAAGGGTCGTTGTTGTGCCTTTTCTCAAAAAAGGTGACCGCGATTACCGGCGGGACAGGGGCCCAGAGCAAAATGTACTGCGAGATATTGTCAGTTTATCGTTTATCGCTCGTGACATAGAGCAGGACCTTTAACTCTCTCCTCTGATTTACACGAGTAGCATCATGGATCAGGTAGCGTAAACCTTCGGAAGTGTGCATGACGGCGGCAGGATTCCCGCGAATCAGGCGCTGAACCTCGGCGTGTGCTGCAGGGCTTTTGAATCGCTCCATCATATGAACGGCGATTGCTGGATCTATATCCCACACACTTCGTACGAGAACGGGCCAGTTGCTCTATGGAGACTTGAGCTAGAGGACGAGATTTGTTCCAGCTGAGGCTGACCTCTGACATCGTGCGCTCCAGAGTCCCAAGGTGGTCTTGTCCCCTACTTGTTTCGTTTGTGGGATTCGCCCATACCGTGAGTCGGTAAATCTCGTTTTCGACCAATAATCGAAGTGGATGATTGATATTCTTAAGACGGGTTGCATAGACTACTGAGAGTTAGACCGGTACAGTGAGATGATAGTTTTACACACGAGAATTTCTAGTTGATGATTGGGCGGGAGGCAGACTGGACAACGAATGAAGACCCCGGATTGAGTCAGTCTGAAGATGTGCGGAGAATTCCGAAAGAACTTTAATGTCTGCATCCACTTGCACGCGATTTGCACCGTATGACCATCTGGAGGGACACAGTCAACACCTACCACACAGGGCAGTCAACAACGCTAACTGGGATCTTACTGCGAACCACGCATATGCTGTACGATAAAGGTTTTCGCGCATGGTACATTCAGAAAAGAAGTCTAGATTCGAGCTCTTCAAGGTCTCAAAGCCGAACAGAAGGAATGAATGGCGCAGCTCGCGAGCAAGCGGGTGCGTGCTGAAGTGATGTCAACGAAGGACCAGAGAGCCCTAGTATGTAACTCACCTCAGCAGCTTGTGAGCATGGATAGACCGTAGGACGAGCTGCTGCATGAGAAATATGACCGTTGAACGACGATAGCGAGCAGCCTGCAATCGACTGAACAACATCTGCAAAACAAGAGTATGTGGCGAAAGAAGGCGCCTGGCGGTGGATATTGCACGGTCGATTTCCTCTTTGTCTGTGGGGCTATATCCTATCGGGTGGTAGAACGGATCGTCGTAGCTATCGGAAACGTGAGTTATTTGGACGAATCATGATCAAGTTAAAGCCCTGACTTTGAAGATTGGGAAAAAACTCCTTTTCTATCCCTTACAGTGGCAAACCAAGCTGCCAAAATCTCGTTTATCAGGACCACTTCGGTGGTTGGCTTCTCCGCTATTACCCAGGTCCAAACTTCAATCCCAGCAGCCATAGCAGATGGGGTGAAGACTTCAAAGGGTAGAGTGATAAGGTAATGCAGGAGAGTATACTCGCACTGCCAGTGGTAAGCTACAGCATTTGTGAATCAATAGTGCCAAAAGTACCTTATCCAGCGCTATGAGAGTTGCGCCGCAGCGAAACAACAAGCGTTTGAGGTCCTGGACAGTCAAAGTACTATTCTTCCGTAGAATAGCATCCATAGTATCGATCATCTTTGCTTTGAGGGCCAATATCTCTGTGTGTGTCACGGTTTGCGGGGGAACTTTGTCAAAGACATCTTCCGCTGAATTTCACTGTAAATGAACCATCACAACTGGCTGTAGAAAACCACCTGCCTTTGCGTGTTGCCAGCCGGAAACCTGCAGCTTCACCTGCGAAGTAACTTTTACAAGCAAGCTGACTTGCCAGCACCTTTGCGCGGTCGTATTCCCAGTTAGACAACGAGCGAAGTGAAGCTAAAAAAAAGTCAGGTTCCAGTTTCGGAATACAAAGAAATCACTCGCTTAATTGCCGATGTGGCGGCCCAAATGACTTCGCGAATTTTTCCGCTATGGACGCTCCAAGCTCATATGTATCTGAGCCAGCAAGTGGTTGCGCTCCAGAAAGATATTTCTGTCAAATGATGTTATATCTGGA
>JBBPKG010000037.1:23028-45308 GCA_038089115.1 Fistulinella cinereoalba | reverse complement strand
CTTGTCCGGATGCAAATCTTGAATCAAGCGGCGTCCAATGCTCCTGTCCGCGGGGAGGGTCTACGGGAAACGAAAGAAGTTTCGTGGAGATATAGATCAAGATAAGCATGACTGACCCCCACGCAATCCCAGGATGTTTTCAATACCGCGCGCCTTCGCTTCCTGCGGATTTCATTACGTATGAGGGAGGGCCTTCGACTACCGACATACGCGTAGAGCATCATCCACCATCCCAGGGAGCATGTTCGTGCACGTCAAGTGCAGAATTGTATCGATGCCGTAGTCAGACTGCGTGAATCCAGCTAGATCAAGACTTTTTTCCTTTGTGGAGCCTCCAGCGCCCCATGTTACACTGATTGCAATGGGATGGAGAGCGGAAAGACGGGATATACGAGAGATAAGATTGTCGAGACCCTGCACGCAGTTCAACCGGGAAGTAGTGGGCCAAGTGTAGAACCTGATACCTGGTCTGTACGGGGAGGGAAAAATTCGAATGTATAAAATGGTTGATTAGGTGAGTGGGCGGCGATCTTCTTTGACAGTTTCATTGTGTCGTAGCGGAGTGCACCTGCCAGGCACTGCGAGGCTGAACGGTTATAAACCGGGTCGCCTCCAAACAAGGGCAAACCATTCCGGAGTAGACACGTCGGACACATATCGACGCAACCGTGAACAACTGTCAAAACACACAAAATTCCAAGTCACAACACACCAGGGAACAATGGACGCATTATCGACACCAGCGACTGCTGATTTCTCCTCGACGCCACCAAAGCGTACCAAGATCGTGTTACTCGGTGACCAGAGCGTCGGGAAGACCAGTTTGATCACAAGGTCAGTCCCAGACGGCGCGACTCTTTCGCTAACACTGCTGCTTACCCGGCACACCCATAGATTTATGTATGACACGTTTGACAATACGTATCAAGCTACGATTGGCATCGACTTCTTGAGCAAAACCATGTATCTTGAAGACCGAACAGTTCGGTTACAACTTTGGGACACTGCTGGCCAGGTGAGCTAAAACGGAAGCTGCGGATTGAATTTTGCAGAACATGGGATAGGAACGATTTCGATCCCTAATACCATCGTATATCCGCGATTCCTCTGTAGCAATAGTTGTATATGACATCACCAGTGAGCACCCTACACTCTAATCCAGTCTCTGTGGCTGAACTTGGTGTGTGTAGACCGGCAGTCTTATCTGTCAACGTCGAAGTGGATCGACGACGTACGATCGGAGCGTGGAAACGATGTCATCATCGTTCTGGTTGGCAACAAGGCCGACCTTTCGGAAAAACGGTCTGTCCATGGACTCCATGAGGTATTGTATGACCCGCACTTAACTTCTCGCATCGATCTAGTCAAGTCACGGTGGAGGAGGCTACTCAGAAGGCAACACAAATTAATATCATGTTTATGGAGACCTCGGCGAAAGCTGGACATAATGTCAAGTCACTGTTCAAGAAAATAGCAATGTCACTTCCCGGCATGGACAACAATGTGCAAATGGACGCTCAGAACACCAGTATGCATTTTGCTTGAAATTATTCCAATTGGCTCTGAATGTATTCCAGAAATCGACGTCACAACTACACAAACATCCGCCGTTCCGGAAGCTTCACAATGCAATTGTTGAACGTATTGCTCGCCTTACCTTCCGTCTTTTTGTGACACTATATACCACAATGTTTTGTTTCAGAACCAGCCGTTTGCTACAATCCATCGTCGAACTCTCCCAAATGCTACCTTTGGCTTGGTATGCTAACCGCGGTTCATGGTGTTACCTGCACCTTTCGGATGGCTATCAGTATACTGCGCCCACTTTTCATCCTTATGGCGCTTCTCTTCTACTTTCAGCTCCCCCAGGACCGTCCCATCCATCTCCGAGTCAATGGTAAGCTGTTCTGCTGACATGGACCCAGCTTCGGACTGGGGCCTACGTAGATTAGTCAAATCAGCACGAGCCTCTTGAAGTACAGCATACCCTTCGCTACTGAGAATACCCCCGCGCTGGCGCTCGATGTCCAAGTACTCGTCAGTAGTCATGGTAGGGAGACGGTGGCCAGGTCCAAAAACCTGTGCATGCAAGCGAGTGCGGTCCGACGCTCCGGCGGGCAAAATAGTAAATGGCCGCAATGGCTGCAAAACGGTCAGGAGGATTACTGACGTTCTTCTTGTTGCCCACCTTGCCATGTGGATCCAGTAAGGGCCCACTACCAGAAGCTACGGGGAACGTGTCAAGTTTCCACATGTCTTCCTGGCCCTTGCTCCTCCCCGGTCGCCCATCCGCTGTCGGTCGCGGCGGAACATTGCGCAGCAAGTGGACCTCTTGGTCTAAGCTTTCAAGTTGTGCACGTGCCTGGGCATAAAAGAGTCTCAGAAGTAGTAGTGTTGCTTCTCTAAGAATATCCTCCGCCTCGATGTCCTCATCATCATCTTGGGAGGGGGGGAGCAGAGATGCCACGAGGTCAAAGTTATTGGGAGAGGGGTCCTCGGAAACCGACTGTCGCCAACGTTTCCGAATCACCTCCACATGGGTTCGAAGGTCCTTTTCAGCTTTGTACTGCCTGATCTTGGTCTCCCTGCGTTTAGAGGCATCTTTAATGGAGGAGGACTGTTGACCATATAGGGTGCGGTCGCTCTCCGGTATGATGTCGTACACTTCAAGGCTGGAAGTGAATGTGTTTAGATGATGCTGAATGTGGAATTGGCACCATATCTCTAATTTGCCAGTCCTCCGACTCACCAGAACTCGTGTCAAACTGCTCATGCGATCATCGCTATCGCTAGTTCTGACTCGGTTTTGCACCTCCGCTTGGATAAATGGGAGTGACAGATACAGGAGATTAACTGTGGATATATCGTCGAGTGATTCATTCGAGCTGAATAGTGATAGACCAGCGACTCGGGAGGATAGCTCAATAAGATCAGACAGAGCTCCTTGGATGAGTTCCTGTGAACGATGCATCAGCCAGGTACAATCGCAATGATTGGGAAGCCCGATACAGACCTGGGTGTGATCGTGAATTGTGTGTAAATTAGAAGCTCGGGCAGCCTTGTCCAAAGCTCTTAGGTACAGAACTGGGAGTGATAGCGTCATGATTGTGTAGGCGGACAAGAAATCGGTGGCAATGCACGACCTTGGTGTTGAATAGTGTTTGCGGCCAAATTCGATTCGAGGCCCACTAGTGCAGGCACTGGGCTTTGCCAGTCCCGCTCAGTCTAGTTGTCATGAACGGCACAGACCACTCAGCCACGTCCCCCTCTCGTGACTACTTCTCGCGTAGGCGCAACGTCGAGGAACTGCTGCACCTCGGGGATGACGATTCAGGGTATATCGAAGGCAAAGTCTTCATGACATGGCCCCCCAGAAACAAACTTCACCGCATCAATCTCGAAGTCGCGGAAGGCTCTGAAATCTACCGTTTCGAATTGGAGGTATTGCACCGGGATGATATTTCATTTCGCGCCCATGAACGTGTATCTTTTGCTCTCAAAGGCGCGTCTGTTGATCGGCGGAAGGCATCGAGCGCGCCCCATTACCTCCCCATCATCCTACGGTATCCCAATGGCGTGGTTTTCAGATACCTGACCGGCGTTCATTCAGGCAAAGTTATCGACACATGGGAGGGTGTGTGTGCTTGTAACGGAACAGGAAGTCATGAACTAACATTCGCTTCGGAGTACAGGAAACACGGACGAGTGGTACAACCCCGGCACGATCCATACCGTCTCAGATGCAATCATAGCCGACGAATCTGACATCCACCGTGGTCCGATCCGCACAGAAGCTTGCTCATCCAACATGAGCGTACCGCCTGTCACCACCACAGAAAACGCGACTGTTGCCCAGTTGATGCCCCCAGCTCAGCAACCTCGCACCGAGAAGCGAATCCCCCCGGCTCAAGTAAAAGCACGGAAGAGACGAAAACTGAAGAAAGGGAAGGTATCTTTATCCCCGGTCGACGGCACAGATGGAGGAGTACAGACCAACATCGCTGTGCTTCCCTATAAACAACCTCATGCTTTGGTTAATGGCTCTTCGGCCAGCGCTTCTGATAGCTATACGAAAGTTAACAACCACCCCGATGGAATGGCTTCTATCTCGGAGCATGGCGAACACACCCGCGCAGACAACTACAGTACGGCGGCTGTTGCTGGAGAAGACACTGCACCTATACTTCAATTGAAAGCGGGCATTTGCACACAGAGGGTTCGTCCCGGAAGCAACTTGTTTGCTTGGTGTTGATTGGTTTTCTGGTATCAGGGCGACACCTTCACCGCCCTCAACGATCTTCAAGCAGGCAATTCTTTTATGAACGTTATTGGAGTCGTGAACTCCGTGAACCCGGAAAGGAGGACGAGAACAAATGGTTTGTTGATATACATATTCCATAGCGTGTTAAAACATTTCTTCAAGACTGGAGCCGCTCATTCACCATTGTTGATCCGTCCGTTGTTGATTTGCCCCAACAGTGCATTATGGTGAACTGTTTTCAAAAGAAATATCGGGAGTGGCTGCCGCAGGTACAGAAAGACAACACTGTTATTCTCCGCAAGCTCAAGGTCTGATGATGACGTCATTGCGTAAGTAGCTTGCATTAACTTACACCATAGATTGTCGAATTCAATGGCAAGGTATCAGCTACGGGCTACAACGACAAATTACGCTGGGCCATTTACGACCCAGTCAACCATTGTATCCAGCATCCTGACAAAGGCAATGCTCCCGACAAAGAGTCGGTTGACGATGGGTTAGGTTACGAATTTTCGCCATACTGGGAACCGTTTCAAGACAGCAATGAGCTTGAATATTGTCGGCAAATCCAAAAATGGTGGAAAGCTAAGCAGGAACTTGGAGGGCACAAGGTTTCTGTAGTGGTGTGCTCAGCACCTCCACCTAAGCGGCACCTGTTGATTTCTGAGGCCTCACCCGATCTTCCCCCAATGGGTTTCTTCAATTGTACTGTCGAGGTGAGCAAACAGCGGCATGAATAGACTGGGTTAATACTTTGTCGGAAGGTGCTACAGAAATTCAATAACCGGGGCAGTGCGGCCACTACCGTCTATGTCACGGACTACACGTCTAACCCTTTGATGAACGCCGTGCAAGCAACTTGGTGCCCCCCTGGGTTGTCTGGCCGCGTACTGCAGTGCAACATGTGGGATTCCGCGAAGGAAATCGCGGAAATAATGAGCCCTGGAGAATACTGGTACCTGCACAACATCCGTGCGAGATGGAATCCTGGACAATGCATGGAAGGCACGATGCAACTTGCAGAGAAGGTTGCTCAATTGGATGAAGCGAACGTCGACGCGCTACCGCATCTCAAGGCTCTTCTGGCGTCGGTATTCACGATTGGATGTTAGACCAAACTGACACCACCTTCAGGAGAAAGAAAGATTTTGGAGCCAATAAATCTCTTTCTGCATCGGGGTTGACATCATCTCACATCTTTCCGCATATGCTCTTCCAGGATGTGGAGGCAAGTACAACTTTCCTCACTTGCGTGGTCGAGGTATTTCACTTGTTCTGTGACTGTTCATATACCTACTAATTTCTGCTAGCTGCTCCACATGGATCTCAATTCGCAAGACGGGCATTTTATATACGTCACTGATTATACGTTTAATCCTGATTTACCTATCACCGTATCATCAGTCGACTGGACGCGAAATCTCGACCGTCGGGTAGTGAAGATAAAGTTGGACGACACACAAGCCAAAATGTCATCTGACCTTGAGCTTGGCTGCGTTTACATCATCCATAACCTCCGCATCAAACGATCTGGTGTCTCCAGTGAGGTACATGGATGCTTGGGTGGGGAGGATGCCCATATTGTCTCGCTGCGTGACTTATCAAGTAACCATGCCGAAGCGCTCCGTAGGTTGGTAGACTGCTAACAATTCTTCTCGCTCTCCTGAAATTTCCGTATAGAAACAAAGAAAAGTGGGCAAGAGAAGAAATGTTGAACGTTCCACCGCCATGGTATGGAGGATCCAATGAACCCAACACCTCGTCGATCACCACAACTTTACAAGAGGTGCTCGCGAGCCCGGCCCCCAACGTGTTTACGGTGCTGGCTCGAATAGTGGATTTCTGTCCCTTCTCCCTTCAAGATGCTTGCGCTCTGCGATGCACTAAGTGCCATTCAAGGTGAGCATTCCTGTGCTTAAGAGTCGGTAGATGTCCATCGCATTCTCAGCCCGCCTCCCTCCTTCAAACGATGCCCACGTTGTGATGATATGATGGTGACTCATTGTAGGTGGTTCTACCACTTGCATGTTGAGCTGCAAGATGAGGAGGGCGTAAACCTCATTGTGTCTCTTTCGGGGAAGGAGGTGAGTGTTTATTGTTGCAAGGGCAGCTTTGGTGTGATATCGGTTTGTTGTAGTGCACGTTGTTCCAAGGTGTTGATCCAACCGATTTTCGTTGCGATCACGAAGCGTTTAACAAATTTCAAATGAAAATCGACCCTATTTTGGGTAACCTGAAAGAAGTCCACGAGGCTTTGTTGAGGAACGAGCGTGTGGATGTAGAGTCTCCCCTGGTAAAATTTACTCTTGAAAGTTGGAATATTGGCGACAGAGGGAAAGCGTATGGCGTCATCACATGCACCCTCGCATAACGCAGCGTCATCGATCCAATGAGCTATCATTATACATACAGTAAGCGTTTTGTCAACTACATAACAATATTGGTACTGCAGAGCCGCGTAATGTACTATAGAGTTGTTGGTATAGCGAAGTAATCAGAGTGCCGTAGCAATGATGCAAACAGTCTGTCAGTAGTAAGTTGGTAACCAGCCCAGCCCGAGGGCATGCGGGACTACTCATGGGAATGGACTTTAAGTTTTCCATCGGAGCTCCTACCAGCACTGGAAGGGCATGCCAGGGAAGGACAACCGTACTATGTAGAACAAAGTTGCGGCCCGGTATATCCGTGTTTAAACAGCGTGACATCGCGCCCGTCACACCGTGACTGTCGTGTGACGGACGCGTTTTGGCTGTCACGGGACGCGACACCAACCATTTATATCGGCACCCAACATGTCTTTGCCAGTGGTCAAGGTAGATGTTGACTACCAACAAGAGTTGGGTCTGTACAAGGTCACTACCAAGCGCCATATGCTTACTTGTTGCAGACAAAATACGGACCTTCCTTTCAACATACATCAGCCACGACAAGGACCTGGATCGAGATTTTGCAAATATCGCATTGGACGATGACGACACTGACGACGGCGTATCTCAGAAGAGGGGCCTCAAGTATATGCAGCAGCTGGTTCACTTCCCGTAATCCAGAATCACGCCACGTTCTGATGACTAGTATTCCAGCAACGCATATCAAATCGTGAGCAGCAGAGGCTGACGATTGACCTTGAAGACATCCATCAGGTGCGTTTCTAGTTTTTTTGGGATCGTTAACTTGGCTCATTCAATCTGAAGCACGAAAAAACCGTTTCTGGGCTTGTCGCTCGTATCCAGAATAACACCCGGCGCTATGTCCAGCTATTCTGTGAAGCCGTTGACAAGCTCATGCCAAATCCAACGAAGGACATAAGCGAGCACGATGAGGTTATCGACGTCATTCTTCATCAGCGGCGCGAGCGGAACGAGCAAACAGAAAGTGCTCAGGAAGGCTTCCCCGACCATCTCTTGCGGCGGTAGTGCGTGTCATTACTACTGCAGCGTACGCAACACACTCAATGGCACTTCAGCAACATCTATTTCCAGCACTTGCGATCTGACGTTGCGTTGGCAGTTCGCGATGTCAAAAGCACTCACTTAGGACGGCTGATTACCGTTCGCGGAATTGTCACTCGCGTCTCGGAAGTCAAACCTCTCCTACTTGTAAATGCCTATACATGTGATGTATGCGGATCAGAGACATTTCAACAAATTTCGAGCAAGACATTCTCTCCGATTACCGATTGTCAGAACGAGAACGAATGCAAGAAGAACAGTGTCCGCGGATCATTACACATGCAGACGCGCGCTTGTCGTTTCAGTCCGTTTCAGGAGGTCAAAATCCAGGAGATGGTCCGCCCTCCATTTCTAGTTCTTTCGTTTCATTTTTAATGTTTTGCAGGCAGATCAAGTGCCGGTTGGTCACATCCCTAGGTCGATGACGATCCATGTAAATGGAAACCTTGTCCGTATGATGAATCCCGGAGACGTGGTTCATCTTGGTGGCATCTTTCTTCCTATACCCTACACTGGATATCAAGCCATTCGTGCAGGGCTACTCACAGATACATATCTAGAAGTGCATTATATCCACCAACTGAAGAAGCAATACAGCGACATGGAAATGTCACCCCAGATTCTGACTCAGATCGCCAATATGCAACAGGACCCTGCACTGTATAATAAACTCGCTCAAAGTATTGCCCCGGAGATCTATGGGCACCAAGACGTGAAGAAGGCGCTTCTCCTGTTGCTAGTAGGGGGTGTCACGAAGACCATGGGTGATGGAATGAAGATCCGGGGCGACATTAACATCTGTCTTATGGGTGACCCGGGTGTTGCCAAATCGCAACTACTCAAGTATATCTCAAAGGTTGCTCCACGCGGCGTATATACCACGGGCAAGGGTTCCTCAGGCGTTGGTCTGACGGCTGCCGTTATGCGGGATCCTGTGACGGATGAAATGGTTCTTGGCAAGTACCTTCCCTTGAAAAACAGTTATGCATTAATAAGGTGGGTCTAGAGGGAGGGGCGCTTGTGTTGGCCGACAATGGCATCTGTTGCATTGATGAATTCGACAAGATGGAAGAAAGTGATCGAACGGCAATCCATGAAGTGATGGAGCAACAAACAATCTCCATTTCTAAAGCCGGTATTTCGACCACTCTGAATGCTCGAACATCTATTCTCGCCGCCGCGAACCCACTTTACGGGCGGTACAACCCCAAAGTATCGCCTGTGGAAAACATCAACTTACCAGCGGCGCTCTTGTCACGTTTTGACCTCCTCTTCTTGATCCTCGACAAACCAACGCGCGAAGACGATGAACGGTTAGCTCAGCATGTCACGCATGTGCACATGCACAATACCCACCCCAAGCTCGACTACGACGTCATCGACCCTGCCCTGATGAGGTATGCTTCGTGGCATTCCCAACAAATGGGCTGGAATTGATAGTGCACAAATAGGCATTATATTGCGCAAGCACGCCTCAAGCGTCCTGTCGTCCCACCCACGGTGTCAAGTTACATTGTGGACTCTTACGTGCGTTTGCGCAAGGTGTCGAAAGACGAGGCTGCCCAAAAGAAATCACACATCTACACATCAGCACGTACGTTGCTTGGCGTGCTCCGTCTCGCGCAGGCCCTTGCCCGTCTCCGGTTCGCGGACGTTGTGGAGCACGGCGACGTCGACGAAGCTCTGCGTTTGATGGAGTGTAGCAAGGAGAGTCTCGAAGACGACGATGACAAGGAATATGAGCCTGACAGATCGGTGATCAGCCAAATCTTCCGGCTGATTAAGAATATGGCTGGCGAGAGTGGTGGGAAACGCCGAAAGAGGCAGCGGAGGCTTGGCAGAGGACCTGGTGGCCAACGCGATATGGATGTCGACTCGAGCGAGGAGGACAATGATGGAGAATTGGCTCTCATTGACGTACGTTCCAGGGTACTTGGAGCGGGATATACTGAGGCGCAGCTCAATGATACCATTACCGAGGTGAGTTGGTATTTCCTATCGCTATGTCACGTTGTTCATCGTGTTTGTGTATGTAGTACGAGTCCATCGATGTCTGGGCACGTGTGGCGAACGGCTCCAAGTTACGTTTTATCAATGTCTGATCAAAATTTCATGATCCCGAACGCTATCGATTGTGCTGTCAGTTGAAGCAATATATTCCTCCTGTTGATATCTGTCCACAAATAAAAGTATAATGTGTTCTATCCCGGGCGTTCCTGAGACGCGTGTTCCCAACTAGACCCGCTGCCGCTCCCGGGACTTGACGGGGCCTCCTCGCGCCGTCCAGGGTCGTCCCGATACCTCGGCGTTGGCTCTGCGGAAGTAGAGTCATCATTCAAAAAGTCGGAGTGGAAGCCCAGCCTAGCCCCCTGGAAGTCATCCATGGATTGGCCGGGATGAAGCATAGTTTGTTCGTCCGCATCTTCATCATCGTCTGATACTTCTCCAAAGGCGTCGTACAACTCTTTTGCGCGCGGTCTCGGGGGCGCACCGCCTGCGGTGATTGAGCTCATCGGAAGGTCATTGTCCACAAGGGACGAATATGCAGCGCGACGTTTTGCACGTCTCCTCCAGAAAAAGATGCCAGCCCCAACTGCAAAGAGAATCACGGCGCCAATAGCGACGAAGAACCATTTGGAATTTGAGAGGAGACTAGACATATCGGAAAACCAGCCTTGGTCGGGGGTGGGCGTCATGCTGGGTGTTGGAGAAGTCCCTGGGAAGGCGGGTCGATCGGCTTCGCCTTCTGCTGTGTCGTGGTCAGATGGAAGGGCCTCTGTGGGCTTGGGATACGCTTTGGTGGAAGAAGGCGCTGGAACATCGATCGACTCAGACTCTTCAAGAGATGGGAGGATGTCATCATTGGTGGGAAGGACGTATGTCTTCGCCAGGGCAGGGTTGATGGTAGAACCCCAGAACATGGGTCGCCACCCATGAAAGGTTCCATTGTGTGCTTCATCCGACTGATCAGATACTCTGATGGTCCAGCTGCCGACTGGGTTCTCGCCCCTTTGACTGCAGTGAGCTACTGGGCGTCGAAGAGGGAAGAAACATACCAGTGCTTGACAGTCATGAATCGCCATCCTCTGAATCCAGTAGAAGCGTGATCTCGCTTACGCGCTGCAGCTAGGACACTCTTGATGCCGGCGGGACTGACGAGTTCCACCTCCACGTCGCCTCGCTTGGCATGGGAAATCCAAACGGTGACGGTGAGATGCTCAAGCCCTTCTAGGTTATGCTCGGGCAACATATCATCCGTGACGGTGAATGTGCTCTTAACTCCGCCGGGAGGAATGGGAACGCCTCCTGTCATGGTACCCTCTGGGTCTGACAATGAGCCATTGTTGAGCTGGATTGCAGCCGGGTGGAACCATGCTTGCGGCTTGACGAGCTCCCAGTTGCGCGCAGCGGTGACAAATGCGAACGCGTTGAGCTGACCGTAGCCATATTTATAACTAAATGGGCGTCCTAGAGCGGTGATTTCCCAGTCTGGGTCTTCCGGGTTGATCATTTGAGCCGACTGAACACAAAGATGCTGGACATCACGCCAAGTTAGATCGGGTCTGCGGGAGGTGTGAGACAGTGGGGAGGACAAAGAAAGGGACCTACCTGACTTGAAGAGCGAGGGCAAAGACACCTGCTGCATTGGGTGCGGCAGCGGAGGTACCGCCATGACTGGATGAACAGGCGTTTTCGCCGACGTCAGTAGTAACCTGGGGGAAATGAGAGGGGAAGAGGGAAGAGGGAACGATGGACGAACAATGTTTTTTCCACTGCCGGAGCTGTAAGCGACCACTAAATTTGCGGCACATGGCTCTGAATAGTAAGGGTGGAGACCCTTGTAGTCCACGGCAGAGACGGTGACGGAGTAGATACTGTTGGTATAGCCATCGAAATTGCACTGGTCACCAGACATGGCGCCGTTTCCGCTTGCAAATACGAATACGGAGCCTTTTCCGTGTCTACCATTCTGTACGCCATTGATGAAGGCTTTATGAATGATGTAACTGGGGCCTTCCATAGACCTGCCGTCGTCTGGGGGACCCCAGCTACAGGAATAAATATCGACATCGTGAAAGCCATAGTTGAGGGCTGCGGCTTCGTCGACGTCGGTGATTGGGCCGGAGAGTATGCGGACGCCAGCTACGTTTGCATCATATGCGAGGCCGACGCCGCAAACGTCATTTTTTGCGGCAGCGATCTGGCCAGCACAACGGGTGCCGTGGCGGTCGTCGGAGAGGACGGGTGTGGGGAGAGGGGTGTGATCGTTGAAGTTATAGGAATGTTCGGCGTCCTGGAGGGGCTCGTGAATGGGCGGGGAGAGGAAGGAGAAATACGTACAAAGTTGACGGCGAGGTCTGCGCTTTCATAGTCGAGGCCGTCGTCCACGAGGGATACGATGACGCCTTGGCCGGTGATGTCCAGTTCCCAGAGGCCGGTGACGTTCATCATGTGTTCGGGGAACTCGTCGTTGACGATGTGCCACTGTTGAGTGAAGAGGGGGTCTGTGACGCCGAGACGGGCAGCGATGGCTGCGGAGGAGCGGTCCGGGGGAGTGGGTGGCGGTGCGCGTTTTGTGCGCTGGCGGGGTGTTTGGTGCTCGAGCAGGTTGATGGCGTCGAGGACGTTGCTGCTGCGGGACTCGATGGCTGTGCGGGCGCGGAGGGCGTCGTAGCGAGACAGGACGGGGTGGCGGTGCAGAGGGGCGTGCTTCGGGGTGCGGAGGAGCCAGGCATTGGGGAGCTCGCCGGCCTGGCCGACTAGCTCGAGGTCGGGGCCGAGCTCGGCGAGACAGTCCCCGACGGAGGCGCCGGCGGGGTTGTGGTCGAGAACGAAGTAGTCAAAGGCGGCATGATCGAGGGTGGCGGGGGCGTCGAGGGCGGCGGCGGCGGCGGCGAGCGCAACGGCGGCGACGAGCGTCGGGTGTCGGCGCATCGACGTCTGGAGCAGAGGGCGGTGGTCACGTGCACTCTGGGCAGATCTTTCCTGATCGGGCAGTCGGATGTTGACAACTGCCATGACGCGTAAACGGACGCGTCGGTCGCGCTCCACAACGCCGGACAGCGACCACCCGCGCCGCCCGCCCCCGCCACCCGACCCCTCCTCCTTTCACGTCCCCGCAGAGCACGAGTTCCCCGAGGGCCCCGACGTCCAGATCATCGGCGAGTCCGGCCCCAACGACGACGACCCCGCCACCGACGTCCCCGTCCGCGTCCTCACCGACTTCTCCATCTACCACCACGCCACCCTCGAGCTCGTCCCCGTCGCACGTCTCCTCGAGCTCACCGACACGTCTCCCCTCTCTTTCTCCGCCTCGGGCTGTGTCACGGCCTGGGTAGACCACGGCGAGGACGACGAGGACTTCGATCAAGACCAAGACGACCCCGACCAGGGTCAAGAAAGCGCCGTCGATGATGCCTCCTCTGTCCAAGACCACATGCAACGTCTCAAGCTCACCCCTATAAAGAGATTCTCCATCCACGACTTCAACAAGTGCCGCGGCCGTCTGGACAGGTACCCGTTCCTTCCCCCAGCCCCGCCCCGTCTGATTTCCCACAGCAACATCTACATCCTCACAAAGTATGCTTGGTACATTCTCGACATGCCCTCGCCACTCTACAGGCCCTTCTATACCGACTTCTGGCTTGTCCATCGTGTCCTCCACCTCGTCGTTTCCTCTGTCGTCTCTCGTCCGAGAATCACCTACGATGAATTTATCGCCTCTCTTGATGTATCCCCCGCCTCCGACGTCGACGTTGCCGTCTGCCTCACCATCCTTGGCAGGTGCATCACCGAAGAAGATGTCCAGTCAGACGAGGTCGTAAGTGCCCTCCTCTCTCTCCTCCACTCCCCTCTTTAATTTCCCCCAAGAAATCATATCTGTTGTCCGCTCTGGACGACCTCCAAACATATGACCACATCAATATCCATCGCACCCCTCTCTTCCGCGCCCTTCTTGGTCATCAAACCTCATACGAGCTTGGAGCCAACGTAGGGTCATCCAGCTCGGCCCGCACCCGGCTCCGCCCTCAGTCGCGTGTCTCTTCGAGTAACGTTGAGCTTCAGGTCCTCAAACATCGCAACGAAACATTTGTCACCACCGTGGTTGGTCGCATCGCACACTTGCTTTTCGAGCAAAACATAAAGCTTGCAGACATCCCTGGCCGGCTCGACGCCGACGTAGATAGGTCCCGGCCCACCCAACCGTCCCTTGTCCACCTCGCGAACCCTAATTCTGTCAAATGGGGCCCCGTCAAGGGTAATCCGGGTTATTATGAATCCGTTTGGGTTGATGGCGTTGTCTACTCTGTGAGCTTATTTAATTTCTTCCTTACTATCTTTTAATCCCCTTAGGTCGATGATACTGTCATGGTCGAACCCGGCACAGACGAGGACAAAATCCGAGCCAAGAGTTATACCCATGAGCCAGCCCAATCGTCCAATTCACTCGCTAATTCTTACTGGTAGGACAGAACTGTTTGTCTTCTGCTTTATCAACCCATCATATCATAGGTTCTGTCGTATATGTTACCTTTTCGAGGACAAACGAGGCCAAAAATTGTTTCATGGCCAGTGGCTCACTCACAGCTCAAAGACACCTCTCCAGGAACTTGGCCATTCCCAAGCTCTCTATCTGATGTTGAAGGACTGCGAAGATATCCCTATCAATGCGATAACACAAAAATGCAATGTCCGCGAACTTGATTTAGATGTCCCCGAGCCAGTTGATGGTAATGCGGCGGAAGAGAATGATTTCGTTACTGGGTATGATGTTCTATACTTTTTACGTACCCAACATCGAACACCACAATCACCAGCTTGTTGTATGACAGTGCCGATGCCTCCTTTGTTACACTCTCCGAAGAACAGACAATGCGCGCCTATGCACACTGTGACGCCCATCAGCCATGTCTCTCTTGTGGTCTTCAGGCCATGGAATCGAATATTTCCCAGCCCCGACCCCTCCCTGGCGGAGGGTATGCACATCATGAGTTCACGTATCACCCCCATGATTTCGTCTACATCAAATGCAAAGAATCGCATTCTGTTTATAAAATCGGTCAGATCGTCAAGTTGAAGGCGATGAGGGCTCCAGTCGAAATCACAGTTCAAGTATTCGGGAGGTACGACGACGTAGTCAGAAGGATGAGGTCTGAAGACGACTACCTTCTACTAGCATCCGATGACGTAGGTCTTTGTCCTCGGAGGGTAGCCTTTTCGCTCATGACATCTATGTAGCGCAGGCTTTTCAGAACAGACCGAACGGAGACTGTGTATGATGAAGATCTGCAGGGCCTTTGTTACGTAGTGTATGAACGTGACCCCAGTGCAGCCGATGAGTGGGTGAGACATGATGATCACTATTATGTCTATCAACAAACCTGTTCGTTAAAACCGAAGACCCTCGACGATCTCAAAGATTGGCCTGAAAACGAATTCAGATCCTGTACAAAATGTCATCAGGAGAAGAAGGAGGTATTGGAACGCCAGGATGCACTCCTCAGACGTCACGGTCGCCTGCGTGGTTTGGAATTGTTCAGTGGTGAGGTTTGCTCGTGTGGATCGTGTTGTCTGTCATGTTAATGCTGGATTGCAGGGGCGGGCGGTCTTGGAACCGGCTTTGACTTGTCTGGTTTTGTGGAAACTCAATGGGCAGTTGAATTCTCACCCAGCGCAGCCCGAACTTATCAGTAAGATCGGACATGCACTTCAACCCTCCGCAACTCATGAATCTGGTGTGCAGGAGGAATCATCCCAACGCGACTGTTTACAACCAGTGCACTAATCTATGCCTACAGTATGCGGTTGATACCTATGAAAACAAGGACCCGAAGCCCTTGCCTTCACTAGATGATAAGAAACCACTTCCCCCCATGCCAAAACCAGGCGAAGTTGACTTTATATATGGTGGTCCGTAATTCATGGCTGTTTCTGCGTTTGGACATGAATGGGGGGATCACTAGGTCCTCCGTGCCAAAGCTTTTCCCAGATGAACCATACCAAGGTGAGGTAAAGCATGCATGAGATATACCTTGTCTGAACCCTGCATAAATAGAAAGAGTTTGACAAACGGTATGACTGTTTTTCCCACCTACCATTGTCGTCCTGATGTACCATTATTCAGGAGCACTCTTCCCTGCAACATGATAGGTTATGTTGAGTTTTATAGGCCTATGTATTTTTTGCTCGAGAACGTATTCGGGATTCTGAGTCATCAGCAGAAGACTACTGCGAAGAGTAATGGAATACAATTTGCACTTGTAAAGTTGATCCAGCGTGCTTTGGCTTCCATTGGGTATGTTGACAGTCTGCCTAACTCGTTTATATTTCGCATTTGACACTCGATAGATATCAGTCTAAATTCACTGTCCTCCAGGCGGCTCAGTATGGTGCCCCTCAGGGCCGCAAGCGGGTCATTTTCTGGGGAGCACGTCACGACGTATTGATGCCAGAATGGCCAATTCCGACTCATTGCTCTCCGGTCAGAGTGACGCGTATCACCCTGTCAACGGGGTCTGTTATACGTCCCATTATACGGAATAAGCAAGGTGGTGTGGACGACGATCGGTCTGCGCCCCTGCATTTTGTCTCTATCAAGGATGCGATCGGAGATTTGGCATGTGTTCATTGATAAATTCAACTCACAAATTGTTCTCATTCTACGTTATTTGCTACTAGCCTCCTTTCGATTGGTATCCGTCTTGTCCACATGGAGGCGGCCACGACTGATTTTGGTATTCAGGATTAACCCACATGTCACTATGAAAGCTACCGCGGAAGACAAAAGAGAGGCTCGAGAGCGCAAGAATGTCCTCAAGATTCCGGCATTCTGCCCCGTCGATCGTTTCGACGCGCCTTACGCTGGCTATTCAGAGCCACGCGAATACAGCTGTGAACCGCTGTCGCGTTATCAAAAGTGGATGCGCCGAGGCCGGGATGGAGATGTCAATGAGGAGTTGAAATACCATTACACAAGGCGATGGGGCCCTTCCATAGCAGAACGGCAAGTCGCTAGTCATTAATGCTACTGTTGGCTGAAACCATGCCCTCCTCCAGAGTCTGCGCCGTACCTCTCGTGCCTGGAGCAAATCAGTTCAGTAAGTGTTTAGTGCTGATGGGCGAATTGACACTTACGATTGATGCTACCCAAGACCTAGCGGCTAAACTGCGGATGGAACTTGCGCAACGAAAGGGCGCAGAGACCAAGTATGCAAGTGAGCATGCAAGGTATTTGGTCGCTGCTTTTGTCTCATTCTCCCGTAGCTCTCTATAAGCGCCTAGATGGCGACAAGGTGTTCGCAACTGCGTTGACCACAGTTGCACCAAACAGTAAAGGCGGTTCTGTCCTCCACCCGTCTGTGAGTACATTCCGGCTTGTTGGAAGAGCGAGTCCGACGCCACAATGAATTATTTAGCAAAAACGTATTCTCAGTGTTCAAGAATGCGCTCGAGCCCAGGGATTCCCGGACTACTATGAATTCCTATCCATCAATGACTCTCCCACACAGATCGTGGCGGACGTGCGTAGTCTATCTCTGTTCAACATCGCATGTATCAATTCAAGATTGTCTAGCAACTTCGTCAGATTGGCAACGCAGTCCCCGTTCCCCTGGCCTATGCTTTGGGCAAATCGCTCGGACAGGCGTTGTTCAAGTTGTGGGATGAGAAAGATAGAGAAGGAAGTCCAGAAGTGTAGAGCCAACGCGTGCTCGATATTATAAGTTTTGATGCCTCCTGCGCGCGTGTATCCGAAATCGAAAAGCCGATAGAATGTGCAACAAGGGATAGCAATAAGTTACCTAAAACCAATGGCTTATGTCCAAAGGGTATTCTGAAGCAGGGTATCCACGGTCGCATTACCACCACAAAGGCATCACCCTTTATATCAACAGCTGCTGTGGTCTGGCAGGTAGAAGTGGCCGATGAGGCATACGTTGTGACGATGCAGCAGTGAGCGCTGATGTACGGCGTGCCAATTGAGCCCTCCGAAGTTCCTCGTCAATCCGCCACATGCCTTTGACGAAGGCGTCGCGATCAACGAACCCTGTGCGCTGGGTGTCACAATCGTTCCTGCGACACAAGATTCGCATGAGGACTACAGGGCGATCACAACCGTTCGGCCTACCATATAGCCCCAAGGGTCTTACGATCGAGGGAAGATGCGCCCCATATATGTTTGACGATGCGGCCATTCAGCTTCTCGTCGAGGCCGACCGGAAACAAATCTCCGTCGTCGCTGTCACTTTCGCCGAGCACCTTTTCTGGCAAACCCGGATGGTCGTCCTGATTAGTGGTTAGGTCCACCGATACGCCACGCCATCCGGCTGCCTGTCTTTTCTTGGTGGGAATGGGTGGCGGCCCAAGGAGTTTAGCCTTTCGGGCGTTCTTCTCCGCTTTTTGTCGGCCGCGGACAGCACTGTCGAAGAGAGCCTCGTATCGGAAGCGGGCGCTGGGAGGGACCGGGGTTGGCCGAAGGAGAGAGGATGATTTTGCGGTACCTGTACACTGTGCACTGTTTCGGGTGCTGACACTCGTCCGCGAGGTGGTGGTAGCAGAGCTGAGGATGGAGGAGCGGTCGGATGTTGATGCGGAAGTGGACACGACAGATGCCCGTGAGGAAGAGGGTCGAGAGTGTGGCTGATATGGAGGTGGGGGGGGTGGGGGCCGGCGTGTTTTGGTGCTGGTTGCAGTCGAAGACGACGAACCGGAGATGGAGCGAACGAGCTGCTTGGGTGGGACGACGGGCGCCGTCTTCGTACAAGGTCGGGTGGGTAGAGTGGGTGGCACAAGCTTGATGTCGGTTTCCGGCTTCGCGGTAGCTTGTTCCCAGTGATATGGAGTCGCGGTTGAAGGGCTAGTTGCAGATGGAGATGAAACATTTTCAAACGACTCTGCGATGCTCGCGGCGTCAGGATCTGTGGCGTTGGCCTCTGCCTCGGGGGCGGATGGAGGCAGTTGAGAGCATATGTGGGGGCTGTGGCTCCCATCTGATGAAAGAGAGACGGAGTGGAAGGAAGAGACGGAAGATGCGGGGGCATGTCCGACGCGGGGAGCGCCAAACTTCTGCGGGCCTGGGGGGTACGTGTGTTCGACCGTCAGAGAGTCGGAACGCAGTGAGGGGCGCGAGGGGGCGCTCGTTTTGACGAGACGCCGAGCATCGAAAGAAGGCTTTCTCGGCGGAAGGGGGGGCCGCGGCGAGTCGGAATGGATGAGCGGCGCTGTGGGCGGCCCAGGTTTTCTCGTGGGGGCAGCAAGTGTGCGGCTCGACGGCTCGAGCGGGCCGTCTTCCACGATCCAGTCCTTGAGGTCGATCAGGGATGTCTGGTGAGCAAGGCCCGGTGATGGGGAGCGCGATCTGCCGGAGGATGCCGGTGTGACGAGCGGGGTGATGGGCTGGAAGGAGTCGGCGGCGGGGGAAATGGGGGACTCGAGGAGACTCTTGGCCGGTGGCGCGGACGGCGCGGTGTCTGGGGTCGACGGGGACGCGAGCGCCTCGAACGCCTGGATTCGTGACTGGAGCGACGCGGACACCATGGCGGGCGATGACAACTTGGAGCACCGCCACGTGCCCGTCGCCCCCGGCCGGCAGACTGCCATTTCGGGACACCTCATATCTGCCACCGCCATCATGTCCGAGCAGCCTGAGCTCTACGCCGTCGCCGGTGAGCCCGACCGCCCCGCCCAGATGCGACACACTCACGCGCGCACCAGACTTTTGCCTCATCCCGATGGGGACCAGTCAGCCATCCGTGGGTGCAGGTCACCGCTTGCCTTGGAGGCCACACTGCAACCACTACCCTGCAGGTCGCCGAACACATCGCGCTGTGTCACAAAATACTCCAAAAGTCTGGCCTCCAGTTCAAGGTTGGTGTCCAGCGCGTGCCTGACAAATCCCTGACTTTCGTGCCTGTAGATGCAGTAAGCACGCTCTCCACAGCTAACATTCCACTCAAGATTTCCGTTGCAGTGAATATGGTACCAATTTAGGTTCGTGCCCTCTTCACATTGACGGCATACCACTAACCGAGACCTAGAGGGTCCGTGGTCAGACGTCTCAAAGGCTATCTACGACTGCCACGCGGCTGTCCACGCCAATGGCGTATCTCGCATTGCAACAGACATCCGCATCGGCACCCGCATAGATCGCGAAATGGGCCGTGGTCACAGCAAAGTCCAGCGTGTCCAAGAGATTCTGGAGCAAGAGAGAGCCAATCCCCTGTGACAGTCCATCATCATTAATGTCCCGCACATGAATCTACATAGTGGCAGGCACAGGGCCTTTCGGGCCCTTCGTGCCGTAAATCTCTGCCAGTAGCCCGAGAACACCTCCGTCCTCCAGTACTTCTTCATCATCGATCCCCTCCTGCTGTGATTCGAATGCCTTTGTTCTACTGGCATGTCCATCCACGTACGAGTCTCCCAGCGCGCTATCTACCCCACCATCAGCAGCGCGATCTTCGTCCTGTATGGCCGCCAGCGCCGTGGGAGGCACGTCACTCCCTTGTGAGTCACCAAGTACCGCTGTCTGAGCCATCCCACTCCCTTGCCCACCAAGAGAGGATGCACCCGACTGCCAGATCGTTGACCCGCCAACACCACCCCCGCCGGCAAGTATACTCCCCCCGCCGACGTGTCTCCTTCGCATGGCCGCATGCTGGCTTTGCCTTAATGCACGATCGTACACCTGCGCGCGCTCTGAGAGATCTTTCCGACCATCGTTCAACAGAATTGTGTTGTCCAGACCAGCTTTTGATGCCGTGAGTGCACGCCGGCGCGCGCTTATGTCTGCGATACGGCTCAGATAGAGAGAACCCGTTGGATCCGAGGGATTCCAATCCGGATTAGCAGCCTTGAAATTCAGAAAGCTCTTCTCCATTTTCCCTTCCCGAGAAAGCATTCTCTCGTCCCGTACCTCCATTGGCGCACCAAACTAACAAACCAAATCAGCGGGCTATGAGTCGCAGTGGGATGAATGGCGTGCGGACCTTGACATTTCCGTGCCTCTTGAAGTCAAACTCCGCAAAACTGCAGATGTATCCACGGCCTGGAACCCATACTGTGAAGTCGTGGAAGAAGTCGATGATTGCAGGTGCACAGGGCGGAAGAGAAAACCACAGTACGAATGGCGTTGTTATCACAGCAAGGATCTCCTGTAGGAACAGAACGATTTTGAGCGTAAAAAGCTGTCCAAACTCTTGATGGACCTGACGACAATGGTGAGTGAGTAATTGTATACGAAGTAGATTCGTTTGTCTGACCTGCTTTGAGTGAAGTTGTCCCTTCCACTCGTCCGGCATGTAGTGTGTAAACTGGATGACCTCTGTCATGAGTAACTCCGGATCAAAGACTCTATTTTCTTCGGGTATCATTCCCCTCGCAACACCGAGTATGGAAGCAAATATGGTGATGTAGAAGAGCACTGTCCGGTGGGGCGTGACCTCGAAGTGGATAGCCAACTCAGGATCAAGAACGGATACAAGGACCAATACAGCCGCAAATGAACCCGCGACAAATGCGACAAAGCTAGGATGCAGAAATCAACAACCAAACACGGCCCAGGGATGCACTTACCGCATGATGATCGCAACTTTCTCATTCGGAAACTGTCCAATGTATATGTTGGCCAAAGGGTAGGACTCGTCCAATCGACGGGTGAATAAATGTGATAATTCATTGAATTCACGGAACTTCCACTGCGCAAATGGCGTATATCGACGGTTGCCGATGGACGAGGGGTTGTTGCGGTATTCCTACTCAATGCAGTGAGTCAGTTGGACCTGTAGCTTATCACTTGGACACACGTACGTCAAAGTAGCGGAAAAATGAATACATGATCATATATAGCACGATAAAGGGTGCGAAAATCGCATTCAGTATACCCATGAAGATGAACCGACGCCGCAAACTACAGAGTCCATGAGTCGTTAAATTGCTGGTAACTGCGCAGTGAGCGCACGTACCCCTGAATTAGGACTGCACGATTTTTATTCTTCAAAAATACCTTCCGGACACGTCCCCGGGGGTCAAAAAGATATTCCATCAAGCAAAACCTAAGGTTCCACTCCAAGACTTTCGTGAGTGTTCTCCCTTTACCCTCGTCATCGATCCGGTGTAGGATCCTCTTCAGCACAGAGGGTAAAGGTATACGGAGATCCAACAGCTCCTTGTTGAATAACGCAATCAGATAGTTTTCTTGACGCATGATACGATTCGCAATGTCGTGAGCGTCAAGTGAAGCGGTGGCGGGCGTTGCAGTCGGGTTGTTGGAGGCCGACGAGATTGCCGTGATGGGGTTGTCTTCACGAATGGCACCTATTCGGCGAACTACTTCCGGCCACGAGATGGTCTGGATATCTGCCTGTAGGCAAAGAGTGATGAGCATAGGCTATAGCAGAGAAGATAAACGTTTTACATCGGGTATGTGGAGTAACTGCGTGTAGAAATGATACATGTCGACTAGGCGCATGACTTCAAACGCGAATGATATGATTTGCCAGATATAATATGCAGTGAAGAGGAGAAAGAACAACAATGTAGCACCAGAGAACCTGGAACTATCGGGTTAGAAA
>JBBPKG010000037.1:0-22929 GCA_038089115.1 Fistulinella cinereoalba | reverse complement strand
AATGATACATGTCGACTAGGCGCATGACTTCAAACGCGAATGATATGATTTGCCAGATATAATATGCAGTGAAGAGGAGAAAGAACAACAATGTAGCACCAGAGAACCTGGAACTATCGGGTTAGAAAAGTCGTGTGCGTATGGTGCGGGAAAACAGACTTGGAAACGCAGTGGCCAACGACAGCTTCGGAAAGATGTGTGACCTTATCGCGCGTTATGCGGTTGTAGTCGATACATCCCAATAGGAACGTCGAGAAGGCGATAACAAACCCGACTGTACTGCGTGCGCGCTGTCAGATTCGTAATGTGGAATAATGCCAAGATAGGCTGACAGGATGTTGAGCCCTCGCGTCAGGGCTATGGAATAGATTCCATTCCCTTCGTAATAAAGGTAAACTTCTTGTAGATACGCGTCCAGGTTGTAGACGTTGACCCAGTTCCAAAGAGCGCGTTCGTGGGCATCCAAGCCACCTAGAGGTTTGGGGGAGCTGTAAGTTGGTTGGCTTGCAGGGGGCTGTGGTGGCACATCGTCGTCCAACTCGGTCGGTCGAGGGGGTACTGATACTGGATAACCTTCTCGCGGGAGGGACCTTGCCGAGTTCGAGTGCAACGCCTGTGCGCGAACTTTCCCCTTGGTCGAAGGACTTGTACCGGATGGCGAAGGCTTGCGTGGCAAGTGGGCAGCTTCAATCATAAAGCTCTGCGGGACCTCGTCGTCAGACACTTCCTGCTCATGCACCCTGTCTTCGCCGCGTATATTTGGTCGCAAAGGACTCATCTGGTCGGCTTCCGCCCCATTCTCCCAAGAGACTTTGCGTTTGCTCTGCGTCTTGGCGGAGTTGCTTCTAACATGTGAGGAGAACAGAGGGATCGCATGACCGGCTTCAAGGTCTTGTTCCTCTGCAGTCTCACTCTCGTTCTCTTCTTCCATCACAGGAGACTGGTTCGCTTGTGTGTATCCTTGATAGGTCCTCATAGGATTGAGTACATTGAGAAATGGCTGAGAGCCTGAGAGACCGCCCCGTTGAAAATACCGTGATGAGGACGGACGCGTCGGTGAACGTGGTCTTGACATGATGACTGTGCGTTGGCGTTCAGCCGTTTTATAACAATAGCCTGGACAAGATCGCCCAAGTTCGTCAAGAACGGCACAGTCGGCCGTGCCAGCGCGCTGGTAGTGTGACAGGGATTCAGACGTGACATGCAAGTCACTTACTAGCAACTTCAGATCTACTAAGACAATATTTGTGTGCACCCGAGATTGGCCACATACTCCTACAACATTGAACTTGCCATCGAGAAAGCACTCACGCCGCATTCCTCTCCACAACGCTCAAGCCGCTGGCAGCCTTCATCACTGCCTGTACGCCGGACGCGGTGATGTCAGAGTCGCTACCCACACCCCAGACAGATCCCTTCCTCTTTCCATCGACTTCATAAATCAACTCTACGAAAGATACGGCCTTCACTTCCGCACCTTCCCCGATCGAGTGCTCAGCATATTCCCTGATCGAGAGCGTGCCATGGATCTGGCTGTGTAGCGCAGCCACCGCAGCGGACAGGGGCCCATTGCCTTCTCCGGAGACGCGACGCAACTTGCTATCGACGAGCAACTCCACCGTGATTTGACGACGTCCATCGACAGTTGCCTTTTCCAAATCGAACGATTTCAGCTCGAATCGATATGGTTTGGCAGTCTCGTAGCCATATGTTTCTTCAAATAACTTGGTCAAATGGTCATACGAAATTTGTCCGCCCGAGTCCCGGCAAGCCCGCTGTACTACTTCGAAAAAGGCACCTTGAAGCCTGCGAGGAAGCTGCAATTTCAGAGAGTTGACGATAGCATTTGCCACGTCTGCTTGGCCTGTCGTCGAGTCGAAACCGATGCTCAGTTTTAGCTCCGGTAAGACACGGTCCCCGATCGCGCAATTGACTGCGCTGAGCACTGCACGTAAACCAGACGCCGCGATGTCGGAATCGATTCCAACGCCCCACCACGACTGCGAAGCACTGCGGGTCTCCTTGATATTGCTTGTTGTGGCGACAAGCTCCACGTATGATGCCGCTTTGGCTGTCTGGCCGTCACCAATGGTACACTCGGAATACTCGCGCACAGTCAGGTCGATGTCGAGATGGCTACGGAGAGCGTCGAGCAGGGCAGAGATGGGTCCGTTTCCGTCTCCTCGCACGACCCGTAGCATGCCGTCAACAGACAGCGTGCCATCAAACCGACGACGTCCGTCCACAGCCTCTTCATTATCCGCAGGTTCCGGTGAAGGTTCAGTGGTGACCAAGAATGTTCGAAGGGCCAATCTTCCCTCGTACTTCGGCCCTCCAAAGTGGTATGTACTGCGGAAAGTAGTGGTGATATCTTCTACCGTCATCTCTCTGGCCTCCCGATCCGCGACGGCCTGGATGACCTGGTAAAACGCGATTTGCATCTCGCGGGGTAGATCGAGATTAAGGTGTTGCTTGACAAGGTAGGCGACGCCTCCTTTTCCGGATTGCGAATTGACACGAATGACAGCCTCATAGTTGCATCGAAGGTCAGCGGGATCAAGCGGTAGATACGGCACGTCCCACATTCGTGGTTCGCCCTTCGCCAGATTTCGGGCATGACGTTGTTCCTGCGCTTCGAAGCCTTTTTTGATAGCATCTTGGTGCGAACCAGAGAATGCAGTGAACACCAGCTCGCCAGCGTAAGGGTGTCGGGGATGGACTGGGAGATCATTGCATTGCGTAACGATGTCGATGATGCTTTGGATGTTACTAAAGTCCAATTGAGGAGGGATGCCTTGTGTGTATAGGTTTAACGCAAGATTGACGAGATCAACATTCCCCGTTCGTTCGCCGTTACCAAACAAACAACCTTCTATCCGGTCTGCGCCTGCAAGAACAGCAAGCTCGGCAGCCGCGATACTGGTCCCTCGGTCATTATGAGGATGCAGACTGACGATTATTTTGTCGCGCTCGGATATGTGAGTGCAAAAATATTCTATCTGTGCAAGGTATTAACGCGGTTTAACGAGATTTACAGTTTCTCGCTTACCTGATCCGCATAGTGATTAGGTGGTCCCACCTCCACAGTGGCAGGGAGATTAAAGATTATCCGCTGTTCGCCCGTGCTAGCTTTCCCCCAGGCTGCCTTGACGGCATCGCATATAGCTACGGAGAATTCGACTTCGGTCTGAGTGAAAGTTTCCGGGCTGTATTCGTATCGGAACGCGGTGCCGTGAGAGGCCGCGTACTGGTTGCTCAAGTCGCGAATCAAATTAGTGTGATGTACCGCAAGATCAATTGTTTGTTCTTTCGAATTCTTGAAAACGACGTCACGGAACATGGCACAAGTTGCGTTGTACATGTGGATGATCACATGCTTCGCACCAGCTACCGACTTAAACGTCTGCCTTATAAGATCCTCGCGGGCTGGCGTAAGGACCTTTCGAACAAAGTCAGTTCAAATGTTGGACGCGTGTCGATAGTTGGCAGACCTGAATCCACACGTCATCCGGAATCTCGTTCTGCTCGATGAGGTATCGGACGAAAGCAAAATCGGTATCACTGGCAGCAGGATATGCGACTTCGATCTCCTTAAAGCCGCACTTTACCAGCATCCTGAAGAAGGTGAGTTTTTGGTCTCCTGTCATGGGATTTGCGAGGGCTTGGTTTCCATCACGAAGATCGGTGGACAACCAGATGGGTGCCCTGACAAATGTTCTGGTTGGCCATGTGCGATTGACTAATTTCAAAGGGGTGTACGGCCTGTACTTTTGAGAAGGGTCGATGCTAAGAAGAAACGTTTAGACGGCCCTTTGCCTTTGTGACTAGATTATTACTCACAGCATGCAGCCCATGGCCATATTTCCTTTCGATGGGTGGACGATGAGGGGAAAAAACAAGAAATCGAAGGATCGGTTGAAGAAATAATGATCTGACCGTCGAGTCAAAATGAGTCGTTTGTGAATATGAACTTGTAATTCGGATCCATCCAACTTCTGGTTATTATTACCACGCTGGCAATTATTCGAGTCCGACGGGTTTGTCCGGCGAACAGTAGTTGTACACAGTACTTTTCCCTGGAGATCAGACCGCTGGTGAGCCTCCACTTTACGTTGCCCCTATCATTCATTGAGATCCCGGCGTAGAATCCCCTTCAGAGTTCTTATTATCAGGCCATCGAACACAGTTTCAATCACTGAATTATTCTAACTGGCATGTCACTGACATTATCCACAAAGTCATCGCCATTTCCTTACGCTGCCCTCGCGATCGCATCGTACACTCAAAAGGCCGAACTGAGCTTTGATGAAACAGTAACAGGTGTTTCGCTCGATCTAAACGGCAATCAATATGCTAGCGAGGAGGAGATCGTCGTGGTTCTGGCCAAGAGCACAGGAATGGACGGAGAAAGCCCAGAGGTTACCTGATATCACTCCAACAGTCTTTGAAGCTGATCATACATCCAGGTGTTAGCCCAATTTACGCTAGCGAAAGCGTTGCCTACAATAACGGCGGTTCCCGATATTCTCAGTGCTCTTGATGCACTTGATAATCGTTTGGCGTATCGTACATTCCTCGTCGGTCATGAAATCACTGCAGCAGATTGGATCATATGGGGAACCATCAGAGGTACATACTTTCTCGCAGTATCTTCCCGATCGTCCATCCCTTTTTAGCCTCCATCAAGATATTGGGCCTACTGAAAAACGGTCAACATGTTCATGCCCTTCGTTGGTTTTCACACTTGGAAGGCCTTGAATCCACGCAAGCTGCTCTTGCTAGCATTGTGCTAGCGAAATCAAACAAAGCGCGCAATACAAAAACTGCCGCAAGTTTTTCCCTGGGTCTTCCGAACGCAAAAGAAGGCAGTGTCGTAACCCGCTTCCCTCCCGAGCCCAGCGGTTACCTCCACATTGGCCACGGTAAAGCTGCGATACTAAATCAGTATTTTGCGCAAATGTACAAAGGAAAAATGATCGTCCGGTTCGACGACACAAATCCAACCAAAGAGAGAGTGCGTATTTGACTCCAATCAGATACCCGTCTGACCTGGAATTAGACCGAATTCGAGGAGACTATCCTAGAGGATTTGGAATTGATGGGTATCAAAGGAGATATCATAAGTCACACATCGGACTACTTTGATCAAATCTACGACCTTGCGATCAAAATAATCGAAGGTGGCAATGCATATGCCGATGACACAGAGCAAGCCCAGGTGCGAATGCATCGTATTTCTCTCGTCATTGCTGAGATCCCAGTAGATGCGTGAAGAACGAGGTAAAGGTATTGCTTCGGCACATCGCGATGACTCGGTCGAGGAGAATCTGAAGCATTTTGCCGAAATGAAAGCTGCCACCCCGGAGGGACTTCGGTGGTGTCTCCGTGCGAAAATCAGCATAGATGATCAGAACAAAACTCTTCGTGACCCAGTCATCTACCGATGCAATGTCACTCCTCATCATCGTACAGGGTGAATTATTTTATCACCCGCGTATGAGACGTTGATTCACTTTTAATAGTGAAAAGTGGAAGATTTATCCTACTTATGACTTTGCTTGCCCCATTGTCGATTCGCTGGAGGGTGTTACTCACGCCCTCAGGACCATGGAGTATCGTGAGCGAAATGCTCAGTATTACTGGATGATCGAGGTGCTCGGCTTGCGCCCCGTCTCTATTTGGGACTTCAGGTTCAGGAACTTCTACTCATTCGTCGGTCAATCTAACAGTTGTTTCAAGTCGATTGAGTTTCATCTATACCCTATTGTCCAAACGAAAATTACATTGGTTCGTCGATAATAAGCTCGTCAAGGGGTGGGATGACCCCAGGTTTCCCACTGTCCGAGGTCAGAACTCTATAAACTGTACATTGATGAAACTCGAACTATAACCAGGTATTCGCCGCCGTGGCATGACGGTGGAGGCGCTCAAGCAATTCATGCTCTCTCAAGGACCTTCCCAATCCATCGTCTCGCTTGAATGGGATGCCATCTGGGCTCTGAACAAGAAAGTAATAGATCCAGTTGCTCCCCGGTTCTGGGCGATTATCAAGGAGAGATGGTAGCTACCACGCTGGCACATGCAAGGATACTTACTAAGTTCACTTTGGCTTTTTCAGTGTGCCCGTAACAATTAGTGGAGGTCCGAGCGAAGTCGAGATCAAGACACTCCCTCTTCATAAGAAAAACCCGGAAGTCGGCGAGAAGCATACTGTCTACTCATCCGCGATTTTGCTTGAACAGGAGGATGCGGCTTCATTCGAAGATCAGGAAGAGGTAACCATGACCTGCCTCACGATTCGAGTCTGAATCATATACACTATCAGGTCACCTTAATGGACTGGGGGAATGCCATTGTCCGCTCGAAGGTGGTCGCAAAAGATGGCAAAGTAACTTCCCTTGCTATGGAGCTCAATCTTGATGGCGACTTCCGCAAAACGAAAAAGAAGATAACCTGGCTTGCCCAACCCACGAACGCCCACCCGGCCGTCGAAGTCATCCTTCTTGATTACGACTACCTGATTACGAAAAAGAAGCTCGAGGAGAACGACGACGTGAAGGACTTTGTCACGCCTGTAACCGAGTTTCGCGAGGAGGCCTGGGCAGATGCGAACGTGGAAACGCTCAAAGCGGGCGATATTATCCAGTTTGAGAGGAAGGGATATTTCATCTTCGACGGTCGGTCAGGAGAGGGAAAGCTCGAGTTTATTAAGATTCCAGATGGTCGTGCGGCCGGTTTAGCGAGCAAGGCGGGTAAAGACGTGGTTGCCGAGACCTCTAGTCTTGCTGCGCCTCCATCAGGGGCGGTCCTTCAAGCCCCGTTGAAAATGTACAAGGTAGATCGGATGCACGGAGAGGACGACGTGTCACCCGTGTCGAGCAGTACGATGTATAAAGTCGACAGTGTGTACACGTAGATACCATCTGAGTGACGACAGGAATCGTATGCCGACGTTTCACCATATTTTTGATCAAACGTTGCTCACCTAAACGCCCGGCGGTTTCGGGAGAACTTACCTGGATATCATTACTATAAAGACACTAGTAATGCTCGCTTAAGTACATCCTTTCGCACTCTGTCGCTATCTCGCTTCTGTCCAATTATGGAAAATCGGAGTGAAGCACACGCGGGACAAAGGGAGTCCCACCTTTGGAAATATCCGCGCTAGAACCCTTGAGAAGGACATTTGAAGTTTTCTCGTCAGAATTGACGATAGAAAGCAAGAGAGTGGCTTGGTATACATGGCTACAACATTAATGACAAGTCAGGACGAAGAAATAACGAATGTGAGTGTCAAAGAATATCTATCAACACACCGCACGCTGATAGCAAGCGTCGTGCTAAAAGAGACCACATCATATTGTGCCACGTCGAATTCGTCTGCTAAGACCAGCCAAGGGTCTGCCCCTCCATAGCTTTGGTCGGTCCAACGCACTTGAATATCGATTGAATTTTCCTCGCCGCAATACTTCCATGAGTATAAATGTAACTACAAGAGAACAGTAAATAGGACCGTAGCGAGTCACTGAAATGCAATAAATTTACCTATGAGTTCCGCCGTTGATGCGAGCGGGTGCGGCTCAAATTCCAGATAGTGATAGCCGAAACCAGGTAGTCGTGCCATGATAAGATGTTCGCCAACACGGAGGCTGTTAAGGTGAAACTGCCCTTTTATTTGATCGGAATCATAGTCCAGGAGCTATGAGTTGCATAGGACCATACTGTTCACGCTGGTGAAGAATTCTGCCTACCGAAAGCCCATCCGGTCCAGCCAGCCAGAAAAATTCCGTGTCGAAGCGTGCGGGCAGTCCAAGGACGTTGCGTCTATGAAAGTACTTGGAATCAGAAGTGGTAGAAGGGACTGAAGGAGATTTACGATAGAATGGCACTCTGGGGTCCAAATATCTCCTTGACTGTGACTTTTTCCCTGCCGATGACAACCTCTACAGGTCGCCGGCCATCCCATCCAATTTCGGCTACAGTCATACCGCGCTTATCAGAGATGATAGTCCTCCGGGTCACGGCAGTCTCGCTCTCGCTCTCCGTGTCTGAATCCTTGTCGCCAGCATGTATGAAGTGCGAACGGGTTAGGATAGTGAAACCGAGGGTGCCCGTTTCCGGGTACACGAGCGATGAATCCAGGATGTCTGACTTGGAAAACTTGAGTAACATCGTGGGTGGGGAGAGGGCTGAGAAGGGGCACAGACAGATGAGCTAAATACACCAAGATTGACAAGCCATGACATCTATGACCGCGTGGCATGTAATCCAATATAACCCTTCTCGGCCATCTTTCGGGTAAAATGTACCGCAGGAACTATGGGGCGAATTATCTCCGCCGCGCCACCAGATTTGCTTGGGTTTGTTTTCGATGTGGCAATAAGAGCAGCCAAACAGGAACCAAACAAACTGAACGTTAAGTCGACAGCGACGACGACCAAGAACTCGACGACGCCCTCAACGGCGTCAGCGGCGACCATCAGAAAGCACTCCCGGAGGTGGTTATTCTCGTTAGTTAGGCGGCCGAACGCCAACGCGAGTTGCCCGTGAACTGGTCTAAGAACTCAACGGTTGTCATCGTCCCACTTCCTGGCATGGCTCAGCGTCGTTCGCCTCAGCGACTCTCGACTTCGCCATCAAGCAGCCATCATCGGAAAACCAAACTACCACTTCGCCATTCAGCCGCAGCACGACGCGCTCTTGCTTTTGTTCATAGGTTCCAGAGGTCAACTATTACTTCCCACGCTTCTCGCGTCTCCGCGTCGTCCTCATCGGACACAATTTCTGTTCGCCCAATTCTCGCCACCTTGCAACCAAATCTACGTCGTTTGCCGAGCCGCCATTACCTTCTACACAAGAATAGCATGCGCAATGGGAGCCACGATCTCGATGTTCCCGCCGGTTCCAAGCGAAAACGCGTCGTGTCTGCCAATGAGAATGCGCACGCGAATGGTCGTCCAATGCGCGGGTCTGGAAGACCCAAGAGGCAAAGAGCAGCCGCGGCAGATTCTGAAACTGACGATGAGACGACCTCGATGGATGTCGACGCGCGTCGGCAGTGGATAGAATCAGATGACTCCGAGGCAGGCAGCGATCGAGAGGAGTCATGTAAGCCGTGCTCGCACCCGTCAATTTCTGACGCTTATGGTGAATGGTGACATAGCGGACGAATATCTTATCAGTGAAGCATCCACCAGACAACTTTTACGGTTGCGCAGGGATGAACTTGTACGCCTTTATGTCGCAGCTGGCCTTTCGGACGATACGGAGACCCTCACGAAACCTGAATTGGCTGATGCTATTATCTCGGCGCGCGACGATGTCGCGTCCCTCCCCCCCTCTTCCCCTCCCGGCAAGGGGGATGACAACTCCAGTGATTTTTCGTCAGATGATGGGAATATTGCTGGTGATGAAGAGACAGATATTGGCGTTAAGTGCACAACTTCAGGTCTTAGGAGGCGCGTGACTGTTAGTGGTTTGGGTCAGATAACCACTCGGACCCTGAAGACACGTAGTTTGTCCTTGGGTCAGCTCAACGCACACCCTTGTCCTGTCGACTTTAGTGTGGTTTCGGATCAGAAAAACGAAGTTGAGGTTGCTTCTAGGTCAGTCACACCGATGATACTGCTTCAATCAACCACTAAGCTCTGATAGGCGCCGAAATACACGCTTGACATCTCATCGATATTCTCCGACAACATCTTCCAACCCTCTGCCGTCGCCACCTGCCACGCGTCTTCGTGCGCGTAAGGGGAGCGGTGATCAACCATCGTCTCAAGGTGATATGCCAAAAACCAAGGCTAGGTCTCGACAAGTTGAGTTCAGCGAAGACGTTCAGTCAATGTCACCTCCGGCGTATAGCGACGAAAGTGAACTTACCGATCTTGCCGAGCTAGAGGCAAAGATTGCAGGTACTTCCCGCGGCGCTCGTCGGCTTCGTAACAAAGACAAGGTGAACGGTACCTCCTCCACCCACGATCAGAATGCGATTTTGAGGCCGAAAACCAGGCGAAAGGGTGTCGTAGAACAAGACCGCGACATCGAGGGGAATCAATCTCTAGATGATGAGGAAGAGGTTGATGAACTCATTTCGTCCCCTTCCCCGTCACCGCCACCCACGAACGGTCGGCGTACACCTGTTAAACGACGCCTGCGGCCGCGAAGAATGCAGACCCTCACACCACCTAGAGATGATGGTAGTGAAGGAGATGATGAGGACGAAGAGGATCAGGTTGAGGAGGATGTAGCCGAAGATATGGGCGATGAAAACAGTCTTTGCGAAGCTGAGGACGGGGATCGGGACGACACTTGGTGTCTTGCGGGGCCAACACACCGCAAGCTGCGCAGTGGGAAAGTGGTTGGTGTTGAGGACTTCAATGGGAATGAACAGGACGCACAGGATGATGAAGAGATCGATTTGGAACTCGAGTCGGTGGATGTGGAGGATGAGGAAGTAGAGGTCGATGCCGATGAAGTTATGGAGGAAGTAGAGTGTAAGCATTGACTACTTGATGGCTTCAGGGTGCTGATGGTCGGTGAAGTCGATCTTACTCTTGCCACGAAGAAGACGTTGATTCGTCTCCGACGTGACGACCTTGTTCGGCTCTGCGAGACGCGCGATCTCGATGTAGCTGGAACGAAGCCTCAGCTTGCCCAGTCTCTCCTACAGTGGCGTGATCGTCATGCCACCGGGTTTTCGTCACCATCATCTGCGGGTACTGTTCGGCCTCCATCGACGATCCGTGTTCGTGGCGGTCGACGCAAGACAAGTAGTCGAAGTCACAGCAATACGCCACCTGGACTGATACGCCCGCAGCGCGTCCACCAGGCTGAGCCCTGTATGCTACCGATATCGAACGGGCAACAGAACGAACCTGAACCCGAGCTTGAGCTCGATCTGGAGAGTCTAGGGCTCGAAGATCGCGAGATACCCCCAGATAAACTGATGAAGTTAGAAAAGATTGGGAGTGGTGGTTTTAAGGACGTTTATATTGGGAAGTTCAAAGGTAGACGGGTTGCCATTGCTGAATTCCGGGATCAGCTCAGCTCAAGTTTGTCCCTGTGGTATTTGGCATGTGCTCTCGCTGACAATTGGAGTAGTGGATATCAAAGAACTCAAGCTACTTGGGGCATTTGATCATCCCAACATTGTACGCTTCGTGAGTGGCTCTCTTCTGTTGCTATGAACATCCTAACACCTTCATTTCAGCTTGGTGTCAGTATACCGGAGAACACGCGCGAAACGCCAGTCATGATTGTCAGCGAGTTGTGTTCCAACGGTGACTTATTTGATTACATCCGGAATGTCCCAGCGCCATCGCTATATAAAGTTGTATGTATGTCTTCCTTGCCTCGCTTGAGGTACTGGAAACGTTTTTCATAGCTAAGCATCATGCTTGATATCGCCTATGGTCTGGAATACCTACACACGCGCAAGCCTTCAATTATTCACCGAGACTGCAAGTCCTCGAATATCCTCATTACCTCTCGCGGCGCTGCAAAGATCGCGGATTTCGGGCTAGCGAAGGTTAAGCAGTCGACTCGGTCGATGGTTCGAAGTGTAGTCGGTACAGTGAACTGGCAGGCCCCGGAGCTCTGGCATGCCCATCCCAAGTATAATCACAAAGCCGACGTATTTTCCTGTGCGATGGTTTTCTGGGAGATGCTCCAGTGGCATGTACCCACCAAGAGGTTTCCGTGGGAGGTAGGTTTCTCGTCCTGGTTGGTGCAACGCAATTGAAGGCTTGGCCAGGGAATGAACGAGCATGCTATTTATGAAACGGTCGGCGCCAAACGACAACGGTTGGTTCTGTTGTTTTCGGTATTTTGGGTGGATTTTGATAGCGCTGTGCAGACCTTCCGTAAGCGGATTACGGAAACAGTACTCTCCCGATATTGTTGGACTCATCGAATGTATGTGGGCGCACGATCCTGCGGAACGGCCGACAATGTCCGAGGTTGTACAGAAGCTCGAAGAACTTGTCGCCAATTCCAAGGCCAACTATCGATGATCTAGACTCAGAACTGTTGGACTTTTAAAACACATTCGGCCAACATTAACGGCTCTTCTCAATGTTTATGATTGGTGGCAAGCGTACAGTATTTTCGTTATTGCATTGTTAGCAAATTATATCCTGCATTGTACCTTAGCGTAGCAATTCAACCTGGGTTTCTTGTATACAGCCTCCCTGTCTTCGGGTGGTAATGCCGCCATGCCCCCATTTGGCGAACTGCAACTTCATCGTCGGACGTGTTCACGACGTTCACCCCAATGAACCCGCTCAGTGTCTCACAGGCGTTGCGACCTCTCAACGCTGGCCTCAGGCGCCCAGTTCGCCCATGCCGGGTGCAGACAATAGTCCCATTCCTTCCACGACCAGTCCCGTGCGTCACGCGCCGCCCGTTTGTAGCCGGATCACCCCCGGAGCAGACAAAGCCCATCATTCCCCTGGAGCCCCGACCAAGGAGTCGTTTCCTCCGCCGCTCCTTTCTCGTCGCAAAGTACACCTCCTATCTCGTCTTATCCGCAACGGCTGGTGTGTTCGCCCTTGGAGCAGCCATATTCATACACGACGCGTTCACCTACACTGACAAACACATCGAGCGCGTTCCTGTGTCTCCCTTGGCATTGCACCCTGAGCGTGGTGGCCCGAAAAATCTGCCCGTAGTGAACGCCCTCCTTGCAGATGAGGAAGATGAAGAATTCAGAAAACTGAACGAGAAGCCCAAACTTGTCATCGTTGGAGGGGGTTGGGGGGTGAGGCAGAGTGCATATTTTTGATGTTTGTTATTGACTGCCCCGCCCTAGGCTGTCTCGGTTTTACAGACCCTGTCATTGGGCGACTACCATGTGACCGTCGTCACTCCGGAAACATTCACTACGTTCACTCCTCTCTTACCATGTTAGGTTCCTTTTGTCGTATTTGTCTCTGTCTGCTTGACCTCTTGCAAAGCGGCTGCCGTAGGCACGGTGCAGGTTCGCAGTCTTGTTGAGCCGATGCGCAAAATCATCGCTCGGCTCCGCGGTCAAATGATCTGCGGTAAAGCAACAGACTTGGTAATGTCTGAACGGCTGCTGGAAGTCGAAACAATTACTCCTGATGGGAACAGCGAAAAGATATATGTACCGTGAGTCCCCCATTCCTGAAGCCTTTATGAAACCGAACCATCCTAGTTACGACAAGCTGGTGATCGCGGTCGGCTCCGTTTCCAGCACGCATGGTGTGCCTGGATTAGAGCACTGTTTCCAGCTGAAGTCTATATCCGATGCACAGGCCATTCGACGCCGGATCATGGGTGCGTCGATTGTTCCAGTAAATCTGATATGGTTTACTGGAGTGCCGCTCCAGATAATTTCGAGGCAGCATCCTTGCCAACCACGACTCCAGAAGAGCGAAATCGCTTGCTGAGTTTCGTAGTCTGCGGAGGAGGTCCGACAGGAGTCGAGACAGCTGCCGTGAGTGTTCCAAGCTCCCATCTCCTGATTTATACTAACGGAATTTCTTCAGGAAATCTATGACTTCTGTCAAGAGGACATAACCAACTACGTGCGAATTGTCGTTTATGAATGCTCGTTCTGTGTGGGTTAATGAGCCATACAGTTTCCGAAATTGTGTCGAGAAGAAGTCTCAATCCACGTCATTCAGTCACGCGAACACATTTTGAACACTGTGTGTTTTCATAGAGTTTCTTTTTTTCGGAAGAACGATCGTCTAATTAACGACCCCAGTACTCTGCTGCTATTTCCAAGTATGCGGAGGTATGTGTATATTGTGATCTTTTTGGAAGCGTGTTTTGAGCGTCTCAATAGGACAAATTTAGACGTGACGGGGTGGATCTAGTCACCTCGGCTCGTGTTCGCTCCGTTCATCGCAACCACGTTGTGTATACTGTGCGATCTCCGGATGGGACGATCGCGGAGCGCGAGATCCCTACTAACTTTGTGCTCTGGTCTACGGGGATAGCCATGAACCCATTGACGAAACGGCTTTCGGACCTTCTACCTAATCAGGTGCACAAGAAAGCGATCGAAGTAGACGCACACCTCCGTGTCAAGGGTGCGCCACTTGGCGAGGTATATGCCATCGGCGATTGCGCGACGGTGGGTGGACTGGATAACTTCAGACTATTGGTCCAAACGGTTCCACGAAATAGATTGAAACCTCCCTTGTGAGCCATCTCTTGGAACTGGTCGACGAAGCGGACAAGGATAAAAACGGCAAAATTGACTTTGACGAATTTGATTTCATGGGTAAGGACGCACCTATCTCTATGACCATTGTCCTTACGATGTGGCAGTCTCGAGAATTAAACAACGCATTCCCATGGCGGAGACTCATTTGCAGAAGGTCCGCACGCTATTTGACTTGTATGACTCGGATGCGGACAACAGCTTGACGCTGAATGAACTCTGTAAACTTCTCGAGGAAATAGGAAACAAGATAACTGCATTGCCTGCTGTCAGTTCGGGTTACGTCGTATTGCTACTGCAAGGCTAAGTTGTCATCTACAGACGGCGCAGGTCGCTTCCCAGCAAGGCAAATATCTTGGAAAGAAACTTGGCCTTCTCGCTTCGAAACACGAGGTTCTGGAGGCGAACAGTATCAAGGACTCGGATGAGGCCGTTAGCGGGCCATTCCGATATCAACACCTCGGCAGCCTGGCGTACATTGGTAATGCTGCCGTATTTGATTTGGGACAGCTCTCGGTCATGGGTGGATTGGTGGCAATGTATGCTTGGCGCAGCGTGTACTGGAGCGAACAGGTGTCTTTCAGGACGAGGGCATTACTCATGATTGATTGGATTGTCCGGTATGTTCGCCCATGACCTCTGACAGAGGATTCTAGCTCACGCAACACTTTGACAGGGGCGTTTGGGGCCGTGACCTCTCACGGCTATAGATGGCTACATATTATTTACCTGAGCGTTGATCCGTGAATGGTCTACTCAATGTGTGTATTCATCACTTCTATCCTGCATAATGAGGGCACGACACAGACAAGTGGTTTGAGCTTCAAGCGTCAAGTCGCACCTGAGTGATAGTATCCCTCGACAGTCTCTGACAGGGTGATCATGCATGATGCTCTTGGTGATGTGAATAATGACATATCCCTAAAGGGATCCAAGGAGGTGTGGCAGCCTAGAACCCGTCGAATCCACCTCATTTTGAGACGCTGCGCTCCGGTCTTGGACTCCCAGAACATCTGTTCCCATGAAGAGTGCCTAATCATGCGCATAGCTTCCTTTGCAGACGACCTCAAGTTGCAGGGTCGACTACTTGGCAACAAACACGTTAATGATTGGCGACCGTTGTGCCGGTTTCTCGCTCGGTGACTAGCGTTTGCGCGTTGCATGACCAATACCCTCCCTCCCAATGTGTTTTTCAAGGCTCGCCTGGACTACCGACAAAGATGGTTCTAGAGCGAGCGAGCCTATCTGTACTGACCTTGGTGACCTAGTGTCGTAAAATATCATTTCCGTCACGTTTGATTGTGCGCGCTGTTGGGGCTGGTCGTGGACTTGGAGTCTGGAGGGATCAAACGCCGCGCATTCCTCAAGCGCGGGCGATCCCGTAAGCCACATTTGGCCACAGGACAGAGATGGGGGTTCCCTCATGATGCATCAAGTGTTTGAGCCGTGACTCTGTGTCCGCCAACGCACTGGTCCTTCAATGACGCCTCTGTCGGCGCTGACCAAGTATGTACTAGTAGTGTGCACCTACGGCATCGGGTACTCGTCAGCTGAGACACAGATGCGACTGTATGATTGGTCGGTTCCGAGTCACGGTCAGCCTGTTTTGCGTGAGCCCGTGTGAGGGACGCTTTCCCAATGGGCATCAGGCACCGTCGCGATAGAAGGGGCTACGCAAACGTGACAGTCGGACGTCATCGATTCAAATCTGTATTCCCGGCAGTCTCCTTGGTGGGCGCAGAGGCAGTTCTTTGATATTACCGATGGCATTCTGCGCTGAGATACGCCCACGCCACCATTGATCGGGGTTTCTGCGTTGCTGCTTCGGCACTGGGCGAAATGAGCATTATGAAAGAACTGTGATCAGTGTGATTATGCATTTGTGCAGGCCGGTCCAACTGGCAGATACGGAGAATCTCAATGTGGACAAGTCAGTTGTGCCAACTTGCGCTCGCGTGCCAGGGGCACGATGTGGCGGGACGACGAGCTACGAGAGTCTCAGAAACGAAGAGTCAGGGTCTTCTTGTTCCATTCACTCAAGTCCAGGTGGCATCAGCAGGCGATGCGATATCCACGGACCAAAAATCACCATACGCACCATCGAACCAACTGGGTGTCCTTATCGCTAGGCCGAATTATCACATATACAACGTTCAAGCCTTTTTTTTTTTTTTACAATACGATGCGTTGGCAATTGCAATGTTACCCAATCTCCCGTGCTAACCGGGTTGTTCATACCTCGTTCTGCCATCATTCCGACCACTCAAATGAACCAATGACAACTGTACCCCCGGCGATCGGACCTTGGTTCGGTGCGAGCACGGTCATCTTCTTGTTTGGAATGTCCAAGCCCGTTCTAGAGCGAAGTAACCGTGAGCCGTCCGGGAGGGTACTCGTGAGGGCACGCACATGACGAGAAAACCTATTGCGGGGAGGTCGAGAATTTCTTCGTCGTATCGCTCATTTTCGTCTTCATTAAATGGGGCAAGCAATGCGAGGACCTTGTTGAGTAATTTGGAACTACTGGAAGATGGATCTAGCAACGTGGGTTGTATTTCCGAGAGAGTGCGCGCAGCTCCGATGGGAAGAGCAGAAGAAGGCGCCATGGACTCTAACATGTGCCGTCAGCGACATGCGTTGGAGGGCAGAGGGATGTAATGACCTGGGCCAATGCGGTAGATTGCGAGATCACCGAGGTTTATAATGGAGGACGAGGGGGAGAGAATGAGTTCCGTAGCAGCTTCGCCTGCCACGAGGGGGGAGGATACGCCAGGAGGGGGATCAATCTTTTCGCCGTACATGTATGCGTGAAGCTGGGATTTATGCACACGTTCCCTGTATGCATGATCGAGCTCGACGACCTAGGGTGGTGGGGTCAGAGAGGAAAGATGCAGGGCTATTTGCAGATACCCCTCCGGACTTTGGTATTTTGACGACGGCGAGTTGGGAGCCATAGAGACGCTGCATTTCGACGTTGAGTTTTTCGTGACCGACGACGAGGATGACATTTACTGGAGAGGGCGATGAGTGGGCACGAGGGGAAAGGGAGGAGGCATACTGCGGAAAGCGTCGACACAGGCTTTGATGAGGGTATGACGGGTGTCAGCGGTGGAGCCAGAGCTGGGGCCGGAAGCGAGGGAGGCCGGGGTGTCGACGATCAGGCCGGAGACGCGTGCTGAACACGGGACATTAGGTTTAGAAGACGGCAGGAGAGGGGCTACCTTGAGGATCGATGTCGTGGCGCTCGGCGAGGTTGATCCCGAGGTTGCGGACTAAGCGATCGAAGAGCTGGGGATTGGCCTTTGTGTCTGGGTGACCGTACCAATAAGTCAAAGGGACGAGTGCATTGGACGCGAGGGCAGTGGGTGCAGATGTAGCAGCGGCCCCGAGGGGGCTGGTAGGGGAAGCTGTTCCGATGGGGCTTCTGAGGACGGCGGCTGATATGGTCCCTGGAATGGACCACGCACCCTGGGGGCGGTGAGAGGTGTGTGGGCCACGAGGCGGGGGGACAGACCTGGGCTGGATCGAGGTTGACGAGGAGGGGGGACCAGTCCTGGGCGACGCGGAGGGCGTAGTTGGTGAGGATCTTTGAGACAGAGGTCTTCCCGGAGGACTCTGGGCCGAGGACGAGGACCCTGGGGGGCTGCGGGGCGGGATGGGAGTCGGCGTCGTCGTCGGGGGAGCCGTGGAGGTCGCGGAGGGCGCGGACGCGCATCTGCTCGAGGGCGAGGTGGACGTTGGCGTAGGAGGGCATGGGGGTCTCGTCGGAGACATACTCTGTCGAGGGCCGGCCGGCGACGTGGGCGGGGGTGAGACGGGGGACGGGGCGGGGTGCGGGTACTCATCTGGATGGTGCATCCGTGCCAGGTGAAGACGGCGGCCTTGCACTCGGACGCGAAGAGATACGACTTGCCGTCCGCGAGCTCTGCGCCAAAGATCTCTGCGTGGCCGCGGAGGAGCTGCGGGGGGTGAGCGGGGCGCGGGGGGGCTGCGCGGGGGGGCCTACTTTGACGGCGAGGGTCGCGTCCGGGTCCAGTTCGAAGCGGTATTCGCTCTCTGGCGCAAGCTCGAATTCCCGCGTGTCCGCCATGTTGCGATGTGCTCGGAGGAGACGATATCAGTATATTTAAGCAAGTCACAGTTCAGATCCTGACGCAATGCCTCCCTCCGACGCCAGCGACGCCAAGTCGCCCCTCCCCACCAACATCGACGCCGCCGCCGCCCTTGTCGCCGGCCATGCCGCCCCCGACCCCGCCCGCGCACTCCGTCTCCGGTATGTCCCCACTTCCCTCTCCCGACCCCCCGCCGATCGCACCAGACGCAAGATCGACTGGCACGTCATGCCATTCATGTGCAGTATGTCCCCTCCCCCCTGCCCCCCTCCCCGCCGCTCATCCCTCCCAGTCATGTACCTGTACGTCCCTCCCGGCCCGCTCTCCCACACCCGCCCACCCCTCCAAGCATATCCTTCATGGACAAGACCACCCTCGGCGAGGCCGCCGTCCTCGGCATCCAGTCCGTCCTCCCCCCCTCCCCCGCCCCCTCTCACCCGTCCACAGGAAGGGCGCCCACCTCGACGCCGCCCAGTTCGACTGGCTCGGCACCGTCTTCTACTTTAGCTACCTCGTCTTCCAATACCCCCAAAATCTCGCCCTGCAGCGCTTCCCCGTCGGCAAGTGGATGAGGTACTCCCTCTCCCCCATCCGTCCCGCCCCGCTGACACCCTCCCAGCATCAACATCTTCCTCTGGGCCGTCATCCTCTGCCTCCACGCCGCCTGCGCCTCCTTTGGCGCCCTCTTTGCCGTCCGCTTCCTCCTCGGAATCTGCGAGGGCGCCATCACACCCGGCTTCATGATCGTCACCTCCATGTTCTACACCCGCGCCGAACAGACCCGCCGTGTCGGCTACTGGTGTCAGTCCCCCCTCCGTTCCGTTCACCGTCTCTCAACGTTCGCTAGTCCTCATGAATGGCTTTGCCGTCATCGTCCTCGGATTCATGTCCTATGGCGTCCTTCACATCCATACCCCCATGTTCATGCCCTGGCAGTGGTAAGCACGCCCTCCTCCACCTCCGGCACGCCTCATTCCCGCCAGGCTGATGATCATCACCGGCACTCTCACGCTCATCACATCCGTTCTCTTCTGGTGAGCTCCACTTCACCTGCCCCCCCCCTCCTGCCATATCGCGTCTCCCAGGCTCTACTTTCCCGATTCCCCCACAACCGCCTGGTTCCTATCCCCGGAGGAGCGCATCGCCGCCGTGCAACGCATCCAAGTGAATCAGGCCGGCGTAGAGAATAAATCCTTCAAGAAAGAACAGTGCGTCGCTTCTATCCGAGCTCTACTCCCATCTGATCCTTCCGCTCCAGATTCTATGAAACCGTCAAAGATCCCAAGACATGGCTTCTCGCCTTTTTCGCAGCTGCCGCGTCCGTCTCCTTCATTCATTTTCCTTTGCCCTATTCTCATCCGGAACCCGCCTTCCAGCAATATCGTCAATTCGGTCCGTCCTCTCTTCCCGTACCTGGATGCCGAGACCCACAACACCGTTTCCGTAGCTCACTAACCAACGCCAGCTCATCGTCGCCCAGTTTGGTTTCAATGACATCCAAACAACCCTCCTGGGCTGTGTCGATGGTGTCGTCGAGAGTCGGTCCTCTTTCCATCCATCCCGAAGCGGAGGCCTCACTCATCTTCAGTCCTGACAATCTTCCTTGGAGTTACCCTTGCCTCACAGCTCTACATCGGCCGCGCTTATGCTGGTGTGCTGATGTATGCTCCCGCCATACTCGGGGCAATCCTCGTCAGCACCCTCCCATTCTCAGACAAAGTGGGTCTCCTCTTTTCCTATTGGATATCAAGTGAGCCGCCGTGTGATTCATTGCACCACCTACTGACGTCCCCTGAGTTTTCGCCATCGCCCCGTTCACGATATTCCTTGGATGGGTGGCTTCCCTGACGGCTGGCCACACGAAGCGTGAATTCCTCTTGCGGTTTCATTCCACCCCAGCCTGATTGATCCGTCGGCTGCCAGGTATCACCACCAATGCCATCGTCCTCACCGCTTATGCAATCGGAAATGCCGTCGGTCAGTTCATGTGGAAGTCACAATACCGACCTCGGTAGGAGCCCTTTCACCCCTCTTGTCAGCCAAGTTGATCATAGTTCAGGAACCACATCCCATGGGCCGTCATCACCTCCACTAATTTTGCTTCCGCTATCACTCTTCTCCTGCTGCGCTTCCTGTACTCGCGTGAAAACAAGAGGCGTGACGCCGAAACCCGAGATGAAACGTACGACGCCGTTTACATCAAGATAGAATCCGGGGAAGAAAAGCAAGTTGACAAGGTCAGTCCCACAAACACTCCACGCCCCAAACGTTGATCATTCTTCACCAGGCCTTCCTCGATCTGACCGACAAGGAAAACCGCGACTTCCGCTATGTGCTTTGAGTATCTGCCTGCAACTTCCGTAGGGCGCCTACTTCAAGATGATATCTTATTCATAGAGCTGATAATATCTGTCTGCCTGTACCTCATCTGCAGTCTGTGACTCTTGGCTATCAGGGATGAGGATCATCCGGTAGGTGTCCTCCACAGGATGTTCCGTCGGGATGACCTTCCCTGCCCAGGCAGTGATCTCCCGTTTTTTGCTCTCCGAGAGTTTGTTTGGACCGCCACCCATGTCGTTAGCCATTTTTGCAAGAGAATCTGTAGAGGGACCTGTATACCTCGAGCTTGTATACCTGGACTCGACTGAGCAATCAGATGTGCTTCCCAGTGAACTCGAACAGGTGCTGCAGGAAAAAGAGATACAAGATTTACATGAGCAATGATCTCCCTCGCGGTCGAGAACGAGGACCTCGTCCTGATCACGCGCCGGGATGCTCGACGGGCACGTCGAGTACTCCGAGCTGCCGTCCTGACTGGGGCCGAGACTAGCCTGCCGATCAAGTGACTCGGAATCGTCCGAGTTGCTGCCCTGTTCACAACATAGGGATGACGGAGGGTCTTCGACACATCGAATGGCATCGTACAGACCGGCAGAGATAAACAAGGATCGAGAGAGACGCTGCACGTGTCGCCGCAGCGTGGCCAACGCCAACAGGAAACGCAATCGCACAAGGGCCAGATCACACACGGATGCATCCGTGCCGGCGGTGACGCGAAGCGAAAGGTCGTCCACAACGTAGGCGGTGCAGCCTACCATTGTACCCGATGACGTGTCCCGACGACGCTGTGGCACGAACGCGACGATGCGGACGCGATGCGCGTCGCATACGAGACCGACGAGAACGAACCATTCTGGAAAGCATTTTGGGCTCGTGGCACTTGATTGGATGAGCGACGCGAGTCGTGCGAGGTGATATCGCGCTTGCGTCGCAAGCTCTTCAGGGACGTCGGATGGGGTGCCACTGTAACCAGAAGGCGCGGCCGGCACATCGTCGGGCACTGCTTGCGGCGGCACGTTCATCCCGAGGAGCAGGCACCCAGTGTTGTGTGCATCTGCGGGGTCAGTGCTTCCGCTTTCGCCAACGACTCCAAAGCCCATGCGCCGGAGACTGTTCTGCGAAGAGCCCATTCCTGGTGCCGGTACGTCGCTGGCCGGTCTAGATCAGCTCGCTTGTCAAAACGGGGGTAGTCGTGCCGATACCTTTTCACTCGGGTGCGAGGTATACCCTCTAGTGCGAGAGGAACGAGCGTCTTTAGATGCGGCTCACCGTCCCTCATCCTCGGATCCACCATCAACAGCCGCGACACCATGTCCTGGGAAAGTCCGGCGTCGTCGGTAACCAAAGCTTGACGCGTCTCGACGACGCTCTCAAACAGAACACGGCGAAAAGGACAGTGTCGGCCACACGTCTGACGGACGGTATGCTCGGCACTCGTCGCCAAGGACAGGAACGGCTGCAACAAAACGGTGAGCGTCGCGACTCAAAACCAGGGCAAATACACCAACCATCCACGACGCGGGTACGACGAGCTTGGCACGTCCTTCGGGTTTCCAGCGGGAGCGGAGGTGGAGGAGGTACGCGAGCGTCTGCACGAGTTCGGGCGCGCTCGTGACGAGCGACCTCTTGTCCAGCAACAACCTACGGTGTTACAGTTAGATTATCTGAAGGAAACGGATTGTGTGCACGGTCCCACCCCCTTAACCGAGGTGTCTCCCAGTCGGACGATGTGCGGGACATTATTGTGAGATGGAATCGAGTCCAGGACTGCTGCACGGCTGCGCCAGGCGACGGAAAGAAGTTGGTACGTCCAGGCCGGCTTTGGATCCCAATTTACCATACAGGACCGGCGGGTGCCGGTGAATCCTAGGTATGCAGTCTGTAGCTCGGGCAATTACGTCTATCGCCCAGCGAAAGTAACCCAACGGCGCCTTCACATCATAATAAGTACTTACAGATATCAAGCATCACATGGCGAACCAACAACGTGGTGACCATCGAGCGGCGGCGATGAAGAAAGTAATGATGCAAGGTGGTATGTATGGTAATCGGAGCTTGGATATCTAGCCGAACAGTGTCACTACGTGTATACTTAGACAAAGGAAGACACTTTCACTGCTTTACGAACAGCAGCCGAATTGCCCTCCAGGTACCTGTATGCTGTCCGAAATACTTGGGCGGTCTGGTCTTTCGTTTTGGAGTGTGACAAAGGCGCGACCTTGGACACAATGATTGGTCTTCCAAAAAAGTCGACCGGTGGCTGAGCATGACGAATGCCAGTCAGAT
>JBBPKG010000036.1:37273-88230 GCA_038089115.1 Fistulinella cinereoalba | reverse complement strand
CCACGAATTGTTGGGTATGCTGCAAGGATATCGTGCGTGAAGTGGTAAGGAAAGAAGACTCACTATCGCCATTGTTATCCAGCTTTGTCTTGAGGGCCGTAGGTGCGATGAAATCGATGGAAAAAGGCCTTCAAGTTGTCGGTTCTCAGAAAACGCACGATAACGCTGTGCCTGCGCTTTGCGGTAATTTCAAAAGTAGTGCAGGCGGTTGGACGGGAAGCCGAAGGAGATGAGGTTAATGAGAATTCTGGCGAGCACGGGATAGTGAAGAGATATGGCGGAGAGAGAACCCTGTCCTCTTCCGAGGTGAACGGACTCAGAGAAGAGTGAAGTGGCAGTGCAAACTGTCATCTGACTCCTACCCGTCCTACGCTGGACACGGTACTAAGGATCCCTCAGCCCATCCTCACGGCGAACGTACTTGAGACATACTCCTGGCACCACCCACACCGTTGAGGGTGTATGGTGCAATTCGATTGAAGCCACTCCCTTCAAGTGGGCTATTAGGTAGTGTTCTTTCCAAGCCCCAGTCCGTATTCTTCAAGTTTTTTGACTACTAATTGGCATTCGTGTGGTGCCCAGATGGCAGAATATTTGGGTATGTTTGGGATATCCCCGGCCGCAGCACGGTCTGATCATCTGATGGCTTGCTCGGGCTCAGTGGCCAGATTACACGTATCGATGATGGAAGTTTGAGTGGCTACTGATTGGCCGTTTTCTGCACTGCTAGCGCCATCAACATCATGATATCGAATGCTTCCAGAACACATATTTGGCAAATATGGGCTCATTTATATTACCCCTTATTCCGCTAGTCAGTACTCTATCTGACTGAAGGGAAGTAATTGATATGCCGGATAAAAATATAACTCAAGCCAGAGTGCCACTACTCCCCTCAGGCGATCCTTCCTAGGCTACCCTTCGTTGGTACTGTACGCGTTGCCAGTGCGACATGTCCTCACCGCAGTCTGCATTGGAGCTTCTCCTGCTCAATAACTATGTGTCCGGTGCGCTGCTTCATGACTATGGTGATGATGAATCTTTACGAGGCACCCTAGTTGCAATTATCGCTGTTGGCGCATACGATTATCGTGAGGATGCCTTGTATGCTCATTGTGGAAAGCCTTTATTATCCATGTCTAATCTTACAGTCCTCAATTTTAAGAGAGAGGTTTGACATCTTTGTTCATTCTCTTCGTGTCTCAATGTTAGTATTCACAGGTAGATTATATTTGGGTAAAATGGCGAGAATGTGGACTGCAACAATCTCATCGGATGACAGCACAGACCTCGGACTTGGGTCTCCATGATGTACATGATAGTGCGCATGAACCCTCCAGGAAATAGTTCTAACATGATGTTGCTATAGGTACGATATGTTGGTCTTCTCAACCTCATGCAAGTCCATAGTTTTTTATAGAGTAGGTTGAAGCTAACCATAGCATTGTTGCTCAAGTATGGATTCCCTCGGTATTTTCAAGATACAGCAGTCATTTATTTAGTAATTGATATATGCATTGCCAGGTGGTACTTCATTTATTACGGGCCCGAGGACAGTAAGTTATTCCTATTTTCGTTGATGGCACTAACTTCAAATTTTCTGACAGACGTAACGATGCCTTGAACTTGATTTCAGAAATAGCCGCTAACACCTCCACAGCTGTGAGCAAGTCAATTAACTATTCAAGTATGTCTGAAACGAAACAGTATTTTGAAGGCATGATAGTGTACTTGTTGCCGACGTGGGCGTCCCTCATATTCATCCTCACCACTGACTGTGAGTCATTGAAATGCTTGTTTCTATCTTTGCTGACCAAGCTTACATTAGTCGTGATGACCCTACGAGTATATGCAATGTGGAATCGGTCGAAAATAATCCTTTATATTCTCACTTTCCTTTGTGTGGTACAGACCATTATGGCCTTTGTTTTCCTTGTCATTTACTACAACCCCGCTACCGGTTTCTCAGGTGTGTCTTCATCTGATTTGATATGCTGCACCGATCTTACACTTCGGTCCCTTGTGCCATGATGATGCCGCCCTGCTGCAGCCACGGTTGTCCAAATCAACAATACCCTTTTCTGCAATTATTCGGGCCCTCATCCCTCACTCGCCCTCAACATGATCCTTAGCCTGCCAGCCTTGGTTTTTGGTGCAGCACTTTTAGTTCTTGGTATAATCATCACATCAAGGCAATCAGTCGAGATGTACAAAGCAACAAAACAGTGGCAGCCTAACCGATATATGCAGCTACTCCTTAGGGAAGGGATTCTTTACTTCGCTGTGTATGTCAGCCTTCCCTTTGTGCAACTTATCGTCTGGATGTTCTTACTGTGTTTGTCACTGTCTACCGACGTGTTGTTTTTAGGAACCTGATTGCGATCTTCTCTAACATAATAACAAATGGTCTCAACTTCAACAGCGTCTCATTACTCTTCATAAACTCTTTCGCCACTACAGCCCTTTACATCTTGACGCCTCGGTTCATCCTTGGCATCCGGGAGCTGTATGACCGCGACCTGCAGGGTCGCTGGCATGGCGTCGACACTGGATTTGGGGCTCAATCGCACATTTGTAGTCAGCACGTTCCCGTTTCTGCGATCCATTTTGCGGACGCCGCCCCTGGGCAAGATCAGTCTACGGACGAAATGCAGAGGGATGAGTCGGAGGCGATTCAATTGGAAGAGCGGGGTGGGAGCGTTGGCCGGGTTTGAGTTGGAGACGTAAAGGAAAAGGGTGCGGACGAAGTACATGCCAAACTCGGATGGCCTATCTATTGTATGCTCGTAGGCTGCTACATGTTCACGGATACGAGATTATGATTCGAAGCCAACAATCTGAGCGACATGCAGCATGCCAGCGGCAAGATCTGGGGGCAAATCGGATTACCGCCACCGACGCCAACAATGATGAGACGAGGGAGCCACAACGACAACAGAGCCAAGCAACGGACATTCGTGCTCCGCTGTTTTGTTGGGAGGGCGTTGAATTTTTTCCTCTGCCCGCCATGCCGCGCATTCTGTTCGTGAGCGGGTTCCATCCGTCGACGCGCGCGCGCGACCTTGCCTACGAGTTCGAGCGGTGGGTCTGTCGCCGAGATCGCGGGCCGTGCTGACCCGTGCCAGATTCGGGCCCCTCGTCCGCTGCGACGTCCCCGCGCCGCGCAACCCGCACGCCAGCTCCAACCCGTGAGTGTCTCCCCCGACGCGTCGCCCGCACCCGACTCCGCTCGCCCGCCCCCGATCCGCGTTCGTCCGTCGCTGGCCCCGAGTCGCACAGCCTCTTTTCTTCCTCGCTCAACCCCGCGTCCGCAGCTACGCCTTTGTCGAATTCCGCTCCCACCGCGACGCAGAGGACGCCTACTATGACATGTCCGTCTCCCTCCTCCCCGTCCCCCTCCCCGCTCACCCCGCACCAGGCACGGAAGGTACTTTGAAGGCTCCCGTCTCGGCATCCAGGTCTGTCCCTCCCCGTCTTCCCCGGCCCGTCTCACACACCCCCAGTGGGCCAAAAACCCGCCCTCGTCCGTCTGGCGCTACGACCGGCGGTCCCCCCCGCCCCACCGCTCGGGCCGCGACCGCTCCCGCAGCCCCCGCCGTCGCTCCGACACCCGCGACGACCGCGACTACCGTACCAACGGCGCCGACCGTGACCGCGACCGCGACCGCGACGGCTCCGACAGGGACCGCGACGCCAGGGAAAAGAGGAGGCGCTCCAGGTCCCCCGACCGCAGGCGCAGCCCGTCCCCCGCCGACAGGAGGCGCGAGGACAGAGACCGCGCCAGGACCCCTCCCATGGAGGACGTCAAAAAGGACGCCGACGAACGCGAAAGAGACAGGGCCCCCGCCCAGACCCCCCCCTATGATCATTGACCGTTGTTTGTTGTTGTCTCGGATCGTCTCTTTGTCGTACATACCTTTTTTGAATGCCATCCTACTTTTTGAGTCCGCACCATCATCATGCAACGCCGAGTGCCCACCATACACGATCTCAAGGTGCGACCCTCCACCCGCCCGGGGCCACGTTGACCACCCCAGCCCAGGTCAAGCTCTGCTACATTTGTCGCGAGGAGGAGCGCCATGACGGTAGTCCATCCCTCCTGCCCCTGCGGCCCGCTCACCCTCCCCAGCCCCAGAGCCCCGCGTCTGGACCCATCCGTGCAGCTGCACCCTCATCGCACACGAGGCCTGTCTCCTCCGCTGGATACAGTCCGCCCAGTCCACCCGCCGCGCCCCCAACGCCCTCAAGTGTCCCCAGTGCGGCACCGCCTACGAGCTCACCAGCTCCAATCCCTGGCTCCTCCGCACCCTCAACATCGCCAACAAGGGCCTCTCCATCGCCGGCCGCATCGTCAGCATCGGCAGCCTCACCGTCGTCGTCGTCAGCCTCGGCACCGGTGCGTCGATGCCCCCCGATCCACCCTCGTCTGACCCCGCCCAGGCCTCTACATCCTCGGCACCGCCTACGGCGCCTACGCCGTCCGCGAGTTTCTCGGCGCAGAGTGAGTGCTCTCCGTGTCGGCCCGCCCGCACTCACGCCGTCCAGGATGTTCGACGTCCTCCTCACCGACGACCCGTCCAACTGGCCCTGGCACAGCTTCATCAACCTCCCCCTCATCCCGCTCGCCCTCATCTTTTCCCGCCTCCCCCTCAAAACAAACGTGACGCCCCTCATCCCGCTCCTGCTCGCATGGCCTACCAGCGCGCCCGTCGTCGGTACCGACCCACCGCCCCCGTCGCTATCACGCAAGGACCTCTTTACGCTCCTCCCGCTCTGGCCGCCCCCGCCCTTTGTCCTCGGCCTCTTCCTCTTTCCCATCGTGCGCGAGGGCTATCGGCGATTCCTCGCCCAGGTCTCCCGGTGGGTCCTCAGCACAGAACACGCGCCCCAACGCCCTTCGATCGGCGGACCCGCCGACGAAGAGCCATTTCTGCGCATCCGTGTGAACGCCCGCATCGACGAGGACGAGCGGCCAGCCGCCCGCGCAGACAACGCCAATGCCAACGACCCGGACCCGAACGACGACGACGACGACAACGCCGACGCCGCCGCCGCTGCTGCCGAAAATACCATCCGCGTCTCGGGCACCTCCCTCGGCCGACTCATCGGCGGCGCACTCATTACCCCGCGCATCTCCTCGCTCATGGGCTCACTCCTCTTTTGGCTCGCAAAGCACTCGGCGGTCCTGCGCGCGTTCCTCGCCGTGCGGCCCCCGATGGCACGCGCGGCGCTCGGTCCGTGGGCGTGGGCGCCCTTTGGCGGCGGCGCGTGGGGCCCGCGCGCCGTCTGGGGCGGGCGGACACTCGGCGAGATGGGGCTGTTGAAGAAACTTGGGGTGGCGAGTATGCTTGGGCTGAGCGTCGCGTGGCGGGGCACGCTCGCATGGACGGCGTGCGATCCGGTCTGGTGGCGCAACGCGCTCGGTCTCGGTCTCTTTACGATGGTGCGTGCGTACGTGCGTGCGTCGGTGTTGTGCGCTGACCCGGGGGGTGGACAGGCCAAGGACGGGGTGCATCTCGTGCACTTGTACTTGACGAAACGCGAGTTGGAGAGTCGGCGTGTGCGGAATCGGTCGTTTGAGGGTGTCGACGTGCGCGAGCTCGATTTGATCGATCCGGAGGTGTATGTGTAGTAGGCGCGACGTCGATCGTGCGCCTCATCGGCACTGGGACGGCAGGTGGCCATGATGCCTGTGCTCCATTCTGACTCGGCACTAGCGAGGCTTTTGACCGTTTCGCGAGACACACAACTATCGTACTCGTGCATGTGACCTGCTCGTGTCTGCACAATCTACCTACTTTCTGTTACGACCGGTGGTAAGCGACCGACCTTGACTCGGACAGGTTGTCATTAGAAGGTGCGTTGAGTCCCCCCAACTCACTCCCACAGACTCGGACTCTTCCTGGACGTATTCAAAACTTGCAGACCGACGACCTATGAAGCTCGCGTACTTTCGGCATCCTCGCCCGTGAATACGGTTGTCAAGGGCTCTTTTTCCGTGCATTCACGATCCGCACGATGGCCTGTCTCCGCGCGGAGAAAGACCATGGATTTGCCCCAGCGCGCGCGCTCACCATCAAGAACAAGAGCCCGTACGTGCGCAGGGCCGCGATCCTATCACCCGTGCGTTGGCAAGGCGAAAACGACTTCCAAGTCTAAGCCTGTCACGTATCTCATCCTAAACGTGCGGACCGGCGCTGCCAGACGCCGGTTTTCGGTCATCGCAAACACGGCGGTCACGCCGTCCATCCGCGATACGTGTGCCCTTTCATGACTGCCAGTGGCTTGGCAAGATTCTTATGGATCGACGGCAAAGTCGATTGTCAACGGTAACTTGAAAACTTGGAAGCCGAGCCACGTGTGAGCCCAACGACCGTGATCGGAACTCGTACATATGCGTCGAGCGTCCATGAAAATGCAAACGTCTAACCCGGGCCTGATAAGAGCGCATGCCATGTATTATAAACTGTCTTGTGCTGGCAGTATCATATTCTCTTGGCCACGATGACCCGAGTGACCGCTCCCCCGAATGGATGCCTGCAGGAAAGACGACGTACCCTTCAACGAGTACTTGCATATTTCTTCATCCTCCGAACCTGTCCTGATCGACATCTTCGTCCTCCACGAACGCCAAGCTACTGCTGCCGTTGGGTGTTGAGGTGGGAACCAAGGCCGAACCCCCGTGTTCGATGATAGAGCCCCTGTCTACCCCCGAAGATTGCGAGGGTAGAGTGCGCGCGTGCTCGGGATAAAAACAGGGGGGGGGGGGGTGAACAAAAACGAGATGACTCGCGGGTTGGATGGTGATATCCATTGCCGCGCCTTCTGGCAGGTTGGAGTACCGCCAGTGGACCGGGAAGCTGGTAATCCAAGTGGCCGATATGCTGCCAAAGAGCACGAGCGTAGAGATTCATATACTGGCTGATTTGATATTGCCCTGTCGCGCGGTACGTACATTCGAACTGCCTGACGCACGAGCTGTACTGTCACCAGGACGCTGGTCACCGCGCCTCGAATAGACTGCATAGTGATGGAGTTTTGGAGCAGGCCGGAGGGTCCAATCAGTTCGGGCCCCCGTGAATGCGTCGTGTACCCTTGATTTGCGGCCGGAAAGGTATATTTAGCTCCACCTGCCTGAATCACATCAGGCCAGCTTACATATTACGGAATGGATCGATGGAATGGAGATTATTGCAACGGAAATGTTGAAGATAATTAATGGGATTGTTGTGGCGAGGAGTATGGCGAGCATCCGTTTGACCTGTCGTACACCGCCCACACACGAAGGACCATCACCGCTGACTTCCCTTTGGATGTTATCAGTTCGAAGGACTATCGGCATGGCAACTCACCATTAGCAGATCCAAAAAAAATAACGAATAGTATAACATTGTTTAAAAAATCGAGCATAACGACTTGGTATGTGAAAAGACGTCATTAGAAGCAACTACGCTTACATCTGCATAATCTTGGTGAGCCATCCGACAAGTACCTGACTGGATTACACATACTTCTAAGAGATGTTTTCCCCTCAGTCATCAATCAAAGACGCAGACACTGGCAATAATCTACCTGCGCGCTCAGACGGCCTGACCCATGTTGATCAGCGAGAACAGTAGCGCGTCCGAAGATCCACATACTGACAGCCCTGATTCTAACAGGAAGGTTAGAAATTTCCTTGCAAGCACAAATTAAGGTAACCCACATTGAGAGATAGCACCCAAAGTAACGAACCTGTGGGCCAGAGTTGATATATCGCTTACAATCACAGTGGGATGGCAATATGTACCAAGATATACAGGAAAGAAACCCATGTCCAGGGTTGTTTCTGTTAACGTTGATGTTAGAAAGTCGCCCCCCCCCCACTTTCTTATACAACACACCCAAACATATTCTACCTATGTGACACATTTTTCAGTATTGGCACGAGTGGTCACTCAAGAAGTTACCTCATTCACGAAAGTAAGGACTAGTCGGACAAGAACTCAGTTGGGAATGGCCAAACAAAATCGGACAATGTTGACCATAGTCATATGCGAACGCGGTGGCTTTTGCGCCTGCATCCGAAGTTATGAAGTAGACTCAGAGATGATTGCGTAGAGTCACGCACAGTATATGTATCTGGCCTGTTGCAGCAAATGCAAAGTTAATTTTGCTGTCTCTTGATGTTACTGAAAGGTAAGGTGAACAGAGATGACCTGAATCGGCGGAAATCAATAACTCTAATCGCAGCGCGCGTACTAGCACTCAAGGGATCTGAAGGGAGATGGGTGTAAACACGTCCGCCTTGGACGCTACGCTGAAATGCTTCGTAGTCTGAGGGAGGCAGTGTTTGAAAATGATCAATTTAAAGGACCAAAGAATAATTTTCAGTGATGACATTACAACATGCATCGTACCAATCATCGTCACTATTCGGAATGAAAGGGAAGGAGATGATAAATTCTCACAGAAATGCAGTGGGGTCAGTGAACTTGGGGAAACCTTATTGAATATGCATGACTACGTCGGATGAGCTCACTGGCGTTGATAGTGAATAGATCTGTTGTGGAAGGCGCTCACCCTACACATCGTACAGTTGGTCAGTGCGCTTGGCGCAACAGGGCTGTCCTCATGTACCTGCTTGACCGTGGCATGGACACCGCCAGCCAGCACCTCGCTCCACACTGATACCGGTGGTACCTTCCCTTTACCTAAATCACACACCGCTATTGGCATGCTCTTTCATATGCATGCGCAAATGCCGGAGCTATATTAGCTGAGGCTCCCAATACGGCTGGGGGTCGGGCGTTGATGCCCTGACCCGAGTCGATGGTCGAGCGCTCTATGATATTTGCAGAGATCAACCAGGCACGCTGGAGACCAAAGCGATTGGCATGCATATAACTACAAAAGGAAGGAGAGCACTGGGCTGGGCTGTCGGTGTTGGGGGTCATGGTCTTTGATCATGTACTAGAGGACCCCACCAAGATGCCCATTGTGATACTGGACATGGCTTCGAATGCACTCATGCTCGCGAGTTCCATTGCCTGTGTCTTCCAGAGGTGAAATCCCTGTTTGAATTTGCATGAGAAGTTCCGGAAAAAACCCAGGTGTGAACCTAGGCACGAAACTGCGGAAATTAATAGGGGTGCAATCCGGGCTGGCACAAGGCTGCACTGATTGACCAGAAACAAGGATATGGTAGATGTGCTTACCTAACCCCGTTCTAGTAGCCAGGTTATGTGTGTTGCGGCCCCTCACAGCGTGCCTTGGAGTCGGCCGATGCTGGGGCTTCTAAAGCTGCGTTTCTTCCGAGGGTCAAAATGCCCAGTTGTCATTATGGTGGTGCAATCCGTTGCACCGGGGCAAGATTACCCGGAACTTAGGTAAGGCGTACTGTGTCCCTTTCCGTTCTCTCCGTGAGGCGCCTTCAAATCATATACAAGTGTTGCCTAGTTTGTGTGTGGTCAGCACCTGCCATGTCGGTCGGTTGCAGCGAAGTTGAGAGGAAACGCTTGGCCGGTATATTGTATGACTTGTCAGACGACAACCCGTAGTAGTACCGAGCGAAGACAAGGCTCTACCATGCAGAACACCCGCCGGGTTGTAGGTAAATCAAGGCCCGCGCACTTGCATGACCTCTCTGCCTATCGCAGACGTTACTAACCAACAACCATCAATGTCCGCAAGCTCCAACCGATGAGCCCTAGTATGCAACACAAAAGGCCAAGAATTGTATCCATGGTGGGGTCTCGTGGTAAAAATGTTTCCGCCATCAGAGCCATAAAGAAAAACATTAGTCTAGAAAGGCGATGAAATATGAGACAAGGCCAAAGCCACGTATGCAATGCACGTACGACCAGGCAAGTAGCGCCATTGGAAGAGCGTGTGCGAGTGCAAAAGAAGCTATCCCGACTTTTTGGCTTATGGCTCCCATGGTGTCTGCCTGCATCAGCTGACAAGTTAGAACCTTAGTCCAATACGATCAATACCATGACACGCACTGCAACATCAGCAAGTATCATCTCTGGTTTGCTGTATACATTTTGTAGCGCGAGTGACAGCACAATGGAAGCAATCGTTACAAATGCGGAAGCGTGAATGAAAACCTTCGCTATGGTCTTGGGGTGGTCGAATACTCCAGGTACAGCCAAGAAAGCAAAGTTCGCCAAGAGTAACACTGTCGACTGTGTATCGTCAGTGAACGAGCACATATAAAAATGACACGCCCTCACATATATCGTGCATCGGTTCATTTCATCCATGGAATCAATGACAAAATCTTTCCATCGCGGATGGATGATTATATGATCAGCCCAAACACGTTTCAGACGATCGAGATGATGGTTTAACAACCCAAAGAGTAGGATGTCTATGCCCTTGTAAAGCGGACAGAGTAGGGTGTTCAGGATCTTGTATGCCCAGTGGCAGTGCACCTCTTCCGCGAAAATTGTCATATCTGCACCTAGCCGTGCACAATCTTGTCCGAAAAAGTTTACAAACCTGGCTTCGGCTACGCATTGGTGAACTTCATATGAATCATCATCAAGGAGTAGAAGATTACCGAATCTGTTCATCAATCGTGCTGTGTACATCGTGTCAGCAAGATGTACCCATTGGTGTTTGTTGGAAATACACACTCACCAACGACACAGAAGGCATATTCGTTGGCAACATCCAAGTCCTCTGGGCTGATATCAGAATCACCCATGTTAGAACGTGAAACTATACCTTTCAACGACTTCACAAGGGAAAGGAGCGAAGATACTTCTTGTTGGGTAAAGGGACTCAAGGAGGAGTCAGAAAGAATCAAATCTGTACACGGGTTCAGGGGCGTATATATGGTATGCCCAGTAGACATACCAGCCTTGGCATAACTGAGTAAAGATCTGACCTCGTTCAATAATGCGCCATCAAGGATACGGCTATGGGGGTAATATTCCAGATGACACCTGGGGGAAGACTGGGTGAAACAGGGGTCCGACTAGTGCGGACAATCAGCAGGCGTTGGAAACATGACGATCAAATACCTGCCTGATAACATAAAATGGCATACCAATAGTATTGTTCCATGAGATACTCTGGATAACATCAGGGTAGAATTGAAGATATGAGCGATACGAACACACTGGTCTGCATGAAGGCGGTAACACCTTTAAACTTTTCGCCAAAGAGATCCTCCACATTTACTGTGCTGAGCCAAAATAACTGGCGGCGAGAATGATCTACAAAGTAATAGCGATACCGAGTTGGATCAACGAGGTCAAGGTTCAGCACAAGTTCCGTCGAACCACCCAATATAGGTTCTACTTTTCTAATGAGCCATCTTGCCAAACGTAGAATCTCCTCAGCCCGTGAAGGTGGATCAGATGCAGAGTCTGCGAGGTACACGTCCGTGATGACAATCTGTGAAAACGATCAGATAGAAGACTTGATGTGTACATATGGAACTGTACCATTTCCCCGGATTCTCCTGACTCCCTGCAGCGAAAAAATAGGTTTCCCTCTGGATGAACAAGTTCCTCCCACCCCGAAGGCAATGGACCCCGCGTACAAGAATGTCGCTGGGACGCAAACAAGTATGGTGACGACAGGCTTCGTTTTCCTGCGGGAATAGAAACTGATTCAAACAAGCTGTGATACAAAAATGAGTGGAGTGCTCATCCGAGTCTCCGTTCGCTCACCCTGGATTTCGACAATGGGCCGTGTATCGGTGCACTGCGTCAGGAAGGCCAGGTTCAGCCTTCTGCTGGAAGGGAGTCATCTCAATGAAAGTACTGTTCTCAAGGTGAGGAGCAGCATCACGGCTTGCAGTGTCCCCGTGGCCAGCATGCTCGACGATGGCGGCAGTGCAGGAAGACAACGACATGATATTGGTGCTGCAAAATAAGTAATCAACTTTATGTTCGAGATCGGACGGCCTTTAGAGAATGAGAGTGTAAGGCAAATTTAGGGCACGTACATATCTTATAGCTATTTTCTCCGGCACAGCAACAACCGCCAGCATGCTGTAGCTATTGCCTGCCACTAGGTGGCGTTAACGGGACATAGCCATGACCAAAACACGATAGAGCCTCGTGGACAGCTGCAGGAATAAAACGGTAGTTTCGCGCTTCCAGAAAGCACCGCGAGGTAGAAGGTTGGTACTTGAGTTAGCTGTGTGCATGAATCCTGAGCGCGGTTAGACTCCTTCCGGAGCGTACTAGGTATCAGAGTTGGTGGCGCGCCGGCAAAACCCGAAGGCTCACTTGCGAAGTTCGAACACTCACATAGTACTAGGTCACAGCATCCCGACCTACACCGCAGTGACCGCACCCATCTGCAAATTGTAGTGGTCTCACAGCAAGAAACCAGCGCAGGAGCAGCAAGTCTTTCGGGGCGGAAATTATGAGCGCTGAGCCTAGTAATGAGCTCAAGGCCTAGACCGGGGTCCGGTACCTTCTCTGCAGCGCTAGCCCCCTCCTTTCGTTCTTGCCTGCTGCCTCTCGCCACCATCGCAACCGTGGCAACTGTTTCCCGTGATCTGTGCACTCGTGTGCCCGTCTGTACAGAACTGACCTACTAGTTGTCCCGGTAGCTTCCTCTTGATATGTGCATGGTTTTGGACTCAAACCCGGCCTGTCATCCACCGCCGCATCAAGTGCCCTCTGCCCGTCACACTCGCTCCTTTTCCCTGACCCTGGTCACGATCGCGCCCTCTGTTGCAAACGGACCAGTTGTACAAAAGGTGTTTACAGGGCGCACTTTGAACCACCACTGTCTAGTATGAATATTTCCTCTTCTACGATCGTGGAAGGTCATTGACAGTCCATCATATCTTAAAACTTCCAGGTGGATGAACCGGGTTCCTATCGACACCCCCATCAACAAGCAATTCTTCGCCCTGGAAAGCGTGATGCGTTTCTCGTGCTCGAGGAGTTGTGGACTAGTTTGCGACAGATCCCAGCTGGTAATTGAAGGTAGACAATATCGTGTGCTTGACCGCACCTCCATCTTGGGGAAATGACACTGAAGGCCACTCGGCGCTTGTCATGGACCCTCAGGGATATCACCTACAGGGAGTAATATGGACTAGGCCATTATCTTGGCCGAGCTCTACTCTTTTATTCCCGGGTGGGTATCAGTCAATAGGGACAGCCTACAGCAACACACACGAAACGTGACTTATACCACCGACTCACCGAGTCACTTTCCTGTGTATTCAGTCTGCTAAGCCGGTTTCGCCCGACATTGCTACGCAAGTATGGAGCGAGTGCGGGATAGAAGAAGTCATTAAGTCGTTCTTCTCCAGTTGGCAAATCATGCAACGGCTGACAGACTTTCGGAAGACGATCAATTTGAACGTGTGACGTTGTCATTCATGCCAGGCACGCACAGACCGCCAGGGACACTGGGCCAACCTGGAAAGTCGTCGTAATCCCGGCGAAATATCGACATGGTAAACATGACTGTTGCCAAATGACATTTGCTGGAAAAGACTGTCATACTGATCAGTCGTATACACTCGAGTAGCTTTCATCAAATAGTCTTTTCGCCGATTGCATATCACTGCAAAGCCTCAGGGTCGATGTGGTCATCTCCGACTCATCTACCATCATGTTCGTGATTGAGTATTACTCACGATAAAGCGTTATCATTAATCATGCATAATCCAACCATATCTGCCGTATGATAACTTTGTAAGGAATCAGGTGTGTTGGGCGTAAGGGGAAACGTTGATAGCCGTGAACAAGTTGGATACTGTACTACCGGATATGAATGTGGAAGATGGAGATGGCCTGGCACAGACATCTTCATCGCATCCTTGGCGGCATCACGTGCGCCACGCCACGTTGCAACCTGGCAGTGAACGTCTATGCTCAGGCACCGAAGTTAATTGCCACACCGTGATGTTGAGGCACGATTGATCTAGATAGGAACAGTGGCGTAGTACGGGGATCATGACATGAGGCTATCGACTCGGAGTGACGGTCTACAAAGACCTAAAATAGGAATGGCCAAAGGGGTAAGCAACTGTACACATGACGAGAGTCCACCATGTCGACGAGATCTCACCAAACACAGGATAAGCTATCTATCGGTGGCGTCACTCGTTTTCCACGCGAACCAATTCCCTGAAAAATTTCCGGAGCATGTCCGGATGGCATGAGGTGCGGCGTATTGGATATATGTAGTACAAGCAACTATCAAGGGACGTAAATGGGATCGCAAGTACGATTAGTACCTTACGCCTATAACATCGGTTTTCATTTGGATACCCACTATCAAGGTTTCTGCATTCTCAACCTATCATTTCCAGGGCTTTGAGGATTTGATCTCGCCTCAACCATTTATCCTCTGGTGTGAAGTACCATGTGATGACCGCGAAGATCGTGACAGCTCCAAAGATGACCGGAGCCTCGGGAATGTCAGACCAAGCAAATATGCGGAGAACAGGGATGTCACTCACAAAGTTGAACGTTTGCGCATTGACTGGGAAGTAGAAAGGTGATATTTCCACCTTCAGTATAAAATGAATCAATCTGAACATTACGTTTACTCGGCGAGCAAACACGTACCGCGAAAATGAGCGCATTAAAAGCAACAGCACACACATAGAATGGCTTTGCATATTTTCCAAGCCTGAACTGGGATGACTGAAACTGGTTGGGGGTCATAATGAGACGAAGTAAGGCAATGATGCCGTATGACGCGACGATGAGAGAATTAGCAGCGGATATCAGCGACGTGAACGCGACAGTGCTGGGCAAGATCACGCATAGAACGCATGCACCAAAGATATAGATGACAGTAACGGCATTTCGAGGTTGACCGTTGGAGTCTACACGTCCAACCCAGCCAGATAAGGGAAGCACGCCATCGCGGGCAACGGCGAACACCAAGCGTGATGAAACGAGGATGGCTACCGAAGTGGACTATGGGGTATAAGAATTTGTTAGAATATTACGGGTGATTAGAAGCCTTTCCGTACAATTGCGGCACCGAGGACAGCCAGAATTGTCATGAATATACTTTCCTTCTTGCCCAAAGCCAGGGCGTAAATCTGCACAAATGGTTGTGGAAAGTTGTTGAGAGAAAACAATGTATCGAGATTTGGAGTGCAGAATAAGAACAGTATGATGCTCATAAAACTGAACACCCCTGTGGCGATTGTGCTTGATAAGATGCCCTTAGCAGCAGCAACGCTGAAAGGTGCGTCAGAGACGGTATTTTTCTTCTCTAAAAATATACCTTGCGTTGTTGGTTTCTTCAGCAACATGTCCAGACGCATCACTCCCGGTCAAGATTGTGGCAGTAAAGAAGCTGGTATATCAATCAACTGATGGGACATTAATATAAATTAAGGACAAACAAGCATAATAGCCAGTTCCATCCTGCAGGAGCTCCAGTCCCGTTGTCTAGTCAGATGTCAGTCGGTCAATATAATTCTAAGAGTATCACCGCTTTCCAACCCACATGTTGTCGTGAATGCTTCGGAAGCTGATCGGAATCCGTATGTTTTCGAAACACCGATAGGGAGCCAGATGAGGCATAAGAAAAAGTCCAACATGATCAACCCGATAGAGAACTTGAAGACGATGGAGTACAACTTAGGGGGAAGGTAGTTGATGGCGACAGAAAAGAACAATATCAGCTCCGAGAGTATCCAGACGAGGGCACGCCACTTGATGTTATCATTACTCATACCGCCAGGAAAGTCAATCTCCCAGACAATCAATTGCGAAACAATGTAATTGGCTGCGATCTTCCTATAGAGTGAGTACCATTAAAACCTTATGAATGAGGGCAGACGCACTTGACAACTACCTGCAGTGTAAGTCATCCATGCTGTGCACGCCCACCAGGCAACTAAAAACCCGAAAAACCTTGCGTATATGGGCCCAGCACTCTCAGCTGCCCAGACATAGATAGAACCACTGAGGGGCAATGCTGAGCAGATTTCGGTAAGGACGGCGGCAGTGATGGTCAAAAATATGAATGAAAACACGAATGATGACCTGTAGCGCGCTATTCAAACTTGTTCATCAGATCCTTTCGCGACGTACCATATCGCCGCAGGGCCGCCTGCCTGAAAGCCTAGATATAAGAATGCTCTGATGGGGGACGGTTATTCAACAAAACACTTGTTCTCGGGGAGTAGTTACCTGACGGAGCCGATGAAATTCAGAGTTACGAAAGTAGCGGCAAAATTTTCGACAAAATACCAACTACGGTGGAGTTTCTAGTGCGCATACTCATCAAGAGATCAATACATGTGAATGGCGAGACAAGTATTTACCTGCGTATATCCAAGTCGTTTCTGAAAAAAACAATAAAACGTCAGTCATATGTCAAACTCAGGATCTGGTCAAGTTGGCGGTCGTCATTCTCCCCATAGATGGTAATTTCAAAGGTTGAGCAGATCCACCACAAGGTGATCCTGCCTGGAATAGCCCCTCACCAGTTGTAAGGCATCTTTATCTTCGATATCGGATACATGCTCCGATTTGCTGTTTTGAGTGGTTGTCGGGTCTTCTGCGTTGGACGGGAGAGACATGGGGATACGCACACGTTAGTGGCTACGACGATATAAATGCAAGAAATCATGCGTGTTCATCCAATGATGGACAGAAGTCCTTCAATCGCCGCCGGCACATTAAATAAACACCTACTTTGGGCCCGTGCGGCGCGGAACACTGGAAAACGTAGGCTGTGATCATCACCAGGAAACCGATCAGGTGGGTATTCGCCGACGGATGAACACATGGGTGAAGTCTGCAAACGGCGCATATGAAAGTAGGATGGGTCAAGGCCATGTGCCTTGGCAAGCCACTGTGACGATTCTTGAGACTTGGATCGAGATTCGAGTGATCTTCCCGGATGTAGCAAGACAGGGCGATACGATCAAGAGCATGATAGGTTCACAGAACTTTCAGCCATACCAATGATACCACAAGCAAGAATGTAGCTGAGGTTCGAGCTCAGCTTGCCGCGTGTAGTGTGACGGTCTGTGACTGTGCTACGCTGCCGTCACAGAGCCACGTCTTCGGACTCACGATCGTCTGTTCGCCGTCGCGCTGCACCGGTTAGAGTATCGCCCATCGCCCGCCTGGCACCCGCCCCCGCAGCTCGTTCCTTTGCCCTCAGGCCCTCACGCACGCTCGGAGCAGGTAAACGCCGAGCGCTTTAGCCCGTCAGTATCGGTCACCTCGCCACTAGCGTCTACCTTCCCTAGTCCACCGCACGCATTGTAGATATGACATAGTCTCGTCCGCTCAGCCCGTCTAAAGAAAGTTCCACGCTAAGGCATCTGCTTGCATCAGATTTCTTGGTTAGCCGCCAATTGTCCAGGGCACGAGTAGTGCCTACTCCCAATTTGGAAATTCTGTTAGCGATCGATCCGACCATGGCCTGGCGAGTGCGGACTCAAAGTGTGCTTAGGGTCTTTGGTATCTTTTAATTACTGTTACTCCGCGCACTTGCCAGTGGCCTACAAGCCCCCGGCCAGCCGCACCAGGTCTTCGACCTCGGTGCGGCGATCTTGCTAGTCAGTGCTGTTGGTTACTTGGACAGGTTTCATCGTGTTCCAATTATTTTTTGTTTGTCGAAGTTGCTCATCACCATCATTGCCACGTTCTATGCCCTCGTGGACTAGCCTGCCAGCAGGATCTTGAAGTCCACCAAACCTCTCGCCGAGAAAGCATCCGTGATTCATGATGGGAAGCAGAACCCTTTCTTTGAAACCGACATCGCCGAAGCCTCTTCGTATCTCCGATTGGATCGTTCTCTGCTTATCAGCGGGAGCTCAGACCGCCCAACGACTGGCAATGAACATCACACACGAACGGGCTGAGAACAACATGCCAAGATGATCCCCGGTGTCTTGACGTCCCACCTCTGACAGCCCCGTTGAAACTTGTGAACTCGCTCTGACCTTAGTCATCCAGGGAACCTGCATAGGTATCACGTTTGCCTCTGGCAATCGCACCGTCATGGGTCGCTTGGTTGCCATGTCGGGTAAATGCTCACGATGATTCACCAAAATCACATAGAATTATGAGGTACGACCGCCGGGCATTCTCGCAAGTCGAGCATGTGTCTGCCTGGGCCTAACGATGATATCATGGGCGGCATAATATCCTTCCATGGCAGTTTGTCGCACTTCCTCGGATTCACCCGAAGAGTCGGCGAGGAGCGAGCTAATGTAGCCTGGAAACGCATTTTGAAACATCCGTGATTCAGTCTCAACTGGTCACACAGAGCGCACAAGAAGGAACACAAAAACAGAATACAAAAGGCACCAGGGGAGAACCTGATAGATCCCGCCTGTTCACTCTACCATCAATCAATCATCTCCAAGGCCCTCAGGACTTGCTCCTGCCTCAGCCACTTGTCCTCTGGCATGAAGTACCAGCTAAGGGAGGCAAAGAGCGAGATAGCGGCAAATATGACAACAGCCTTCACGACAATATGGCATTATCAGTCACTGTCATAGATATTTCAGGCAGGGATTTAACCTACAAAGTTGAACGTTTGCGCAGTAACTGGAAAATAAAACGGGGAGATATCCACCTTCGATTCAGGTTCAGGCGGATTGCTTCAGATGTTCAAGATACTCAAACACGCACCGCAAAGATGAGCGCATTGAACGTCGCTGCGCAAACATAGAATGGCTTTGCATATTTACCCAGTTTAAACCGAGACGATTGAAAATGGCCCGGGGTCATAATTAGTCGTAGCAGGGCGATGGTCCCGTATGACGCAATAAGGAGAGCGGAACTGGCCGACAGCAGCGAGGTGAATGCCACTTGACTAGGCAAAATCGTGCACAGAATGGTCGCAGAAAAGATGAGGATGACAGTCACAGCATTTCGGGGTTGTCCACGAGCGTCAACACGACCAACCCATCCCGATAAAGGAAGAACACCGTCACGAGCAATGGCGAACACCAAGCGTGATGAAGCAACGATGGATACCGTTGCGCCCTGGAAGATGCAAGGCTTAGTCAGAACGCAAACTTGAATCAGCCATTGTTTCCGTCATACCATCATAAGACCTACGACAGCCAGAATCGTCATGAAAATACTGGCTTTCTTTCCCAATGCCAGTGCATAAACTTGGACGAATGGCTGTGGGGCGTCAAGGGCAAACAGAGTCTGGAGGTCAGGTATGCAGAACAAGAATAAAATAGTGGTCATGAAACCAAGCACTCCGGTTATGACCGCGCCCAACAAAATGCCTCTTGCTGCCACGACACTAGGTGATGGGTTAAGATAAGACGTAATAGCTCCACAAAATGGTATACTACCTAGCATTCTGAGTTTCTTCAGCAATGTGACCTGACGCATCGAATCCCGTCAATGTTCCGGCGGTGAAGAAACTATCCAATAATTTGACTGGTTTCCCAGAGAATAAATTGGGACACACAAGGACAAAATCCAGTTCCAACCTGCGGGGGCACCAGTAGCGTTGTCTATTGAAGCTGTATCAGTGACCATCCATTGATCGGTTATTGATTATGACGTACATGTCATTGTGAACACATCCGAGGCGGTTCGGAATCCATATGTTTTTGAGACGCCAATAGGAAGCCATACCAGGCATAAGAGAAAGTCAAGCATAAGCAGCCCGACTGAGAACTTGAAAATGCCAGAATAAACTTTAGGGGAACAATAATTAACAGCCGCAGACACAAATAGTATTAGCTCCGAGAGCATCCAGGTGAAAGCACGCCACTTGACGTTGTTATTGTCGAAACCTCCGGGGAAGTTGACATCCCAAACAACCAATTGCGAAGCAATATGGTTGGCGGCAGACTTTGAAACAAGATAAGTATGATCTGAAACCTCCGTTTTCAACATGAGACGTACTTGACAAATGCTTGCTGTTGCAGACATCCACCCGGTGCAAGCCCAGCAAGCGACCAAAAAACCAAAAAACCGCCCATATTTTGGTCCCGCACTTCCGGCAGCCCAAATATAGATGGAGCCACTGAGCGGCAACGCCGAGCATATTTCCGCAAGAACGGCAGCAGTGATCACCATAAATACGGCTGTAACTGTGTAGGATGACCTACAGAATCACATTCTGAAGTGGATGCCAAAGATTTTGAAAAACAAATACCATATCGCAGCAGGACCTCCAGCTTGCAGCCCGATATATAGGAACGAGCTAATGGAAAGGAAGATTATCATTCATTATCCTTGTGATATAGAAGAAACCATACCGAAGGTATCCGATAAAATTCAGAGATATGAAAGCCGCGGAAAAACTGTCAATAAGGCGCCAGCTTCGATGCAGTTGCTGGCGAACGGGCGATCAATATATCTTAACAAGTGATCAATCCTACTTATGTACTTGCTTGTAGCCAAACCGTGTCTAGAAATGAAGTAGATCATTAGCGCCAGTGAACCAGATGCCTGAGTGCAAGGCCAAAGTCAAATGGAGGTCGCGAAGAAGCCTTCCACTCTAGAATGCCCGAGCATACTATAGCAACCAGCCCGAGGTTCGAATAGAATATTACCAATTGTAAAGCATCTACATCTTCAGAGGTTGCACACTTCGAATCTGTGTCTTGGACACTAGCGACTGTACGCGGTTCTGTTCTAGAGAAAAGGGACATGGAAGGGACAAAGTAACGAACGCTGACAGGCTCCGGCGACTTATAAATGTAGTGAATATATTTCCATCAAATCGCCGGACAATGGTCACATGACGAAAGTATGTACATACATCCTGAAATGTATTGCGAACGGAGCTGATTTCCATGCCAATAAGGCAGCTTGGGCTACTCATCGGAGTCAGTAATTCTGCACCGGGCGTGAGGAGAAGATTTCTATCACGCACCAACACCACACTGGCACCAAATCGGCGCAGCGATGCATCATGCTTTACCTATCCCAATGATGTCGGTGCTAGTGAGACACAGCCCAAGGAGTAGTTACAGCCTACCGGTAATTTTACACCCCACCGTGATGGTGTTAACCTCGTCCGGCTTTTTCCGGCTTTGCGGCCTCACAGCCACTGGCACCGGCATACATATTAAGCTTTGAAACAGCTTTGAAACATGGACTTCCTTCAAGTTTAAAGAAATTCGCGCGTAATGGCACCTCAGACTTCTTGTCACAATCGGACCCTAGATACGCAAGCGCATCCGTATATGTGGAAATATAGGCGCCTATGAATGGAGCGACATCGCTTACAGTAACTTTTATATCCGGCATCAACTTGTATTTCAGTATTCCCTTCGCGTTCACCACCTTGGGGCTTGGCCGTCTACACAAAATCAACACCATCCTACCATCTAACTTGAACCCCAAGAACGATGCTAACTTATCATTTCCAGTGCCCTAAGAATTTGATCGCGCCTTAACCACTTCTCCTCTGGTGTGAGATACCAGGTGAAAAGGGCAAAAACAGTGATAGCCCCAAAGATGACAATAGCCTCCAGAAGGCCGCATGAACGACAGGCAAAGATAGATGCGATTCCACTCACAAAGTTGAACGTCTGCGCAGTAACCGGGAAGTAAAACGGCGATATATCCACCTTCAGATAGATGATGGTCAGCCAAAGTGATGACCACTGGCACTTTTTGCAAACAAGCACGCACCGCAACGACTAGTGCGTTGAAGCAAACAACACAGATGTAGAACGGTTTAGCATATCTGCCGAGCCTAAACTGAGACGACTGAAACTTGTCCGGGGTCATGGAGAGTCGTAGTAACGCAATGAGTCCATATGCCGCAACAAGTGGCGCATTCCCAGCCGACACCAACGACGTGAATGCGACCTGACTTGGTAGGATGGTGCACAGAAGAACTGCACCAAAGATAAACATGACAGTCACGGCATTACGGGGTTGACCATGTGCGTCTACGCGCCCAATCCACGTAGACAAGGGAAGTACACCATCACGAGCGACTGCGAATACCAAACGCGAGGAAACAAGAATGGATGCGGATGTATTCTATAACGCACAAGCTTTAACCAACATAATTCAATTTAGACAGAGGATTCGCACCACTGTGAGACCAAGGACGGCCAGGGTGGTCATGAAGACACTAGCTTTCCTGCCCAGAGCCAAGGCGTATATCTGGACAAATGGCTGTGGGGCATTGAGGGAAAATACGGTATCGAGATTTGGTGTACAGAACAAGAACAATATGATGCTCATAAAGCCGAGCACTCCCGTCGCAATGGTACTCGATAAAATGCCTTTGGCTGCAATGACACTAATGAAGGAATGAAGACATGCAGTGTCACTCTTAAAGGATATACCTGGCATGCTTCGTTTCTTCAGCAATATGTCCCGAGGCATCAATTCCTGTCAGAGTTGCAGCAGTGTAGAAGCTATGAAAGAAATATACTTCGGACGTGGGGCCAAAGGAAACAGCAAGTACGCACAAACATAAGATCCAGTTCCATCCGGCGGGCGCTCCAGTTCCGTTGTCTAGACCAATGTAAGTCATTCATGATACTAGGCCATGCATGATTATGACCCACAGGTTGTTGTAAATACATCTGACGCTGATCGGAATCCGTACGTTTTGGAAACACCAATTGGCAGCCAAACAAGACATAATATAAAGTCAAGGATAATCAGCGCAATGGAGAACTTGAAGAAGCCGGAGTATAGTCTAGGGGGAAGGTAGTTCAGACCGACAGCAAGGACTAACATTAGCTCTGAGAGTATCCAGATGAAGGCACGCCATTTGATATTGCCGTTATCGAGACCGCCAGGGAACTCGATCTCCCAGACAGTTAATTGAGAGACAATATAATTTGCAGTAGTCTTTCAATGCAGTAAGCAGGATCTCAAACGACAACGGATGATGCTTACTTGACAGTTGCTTGCTGTGTAAGTCATCCAGGACGTGCAAGCCCACCAAGCAACTAGGAATCCAAAAAACCTCGCATATTTTGGACCAGCGCTCTCAGCAGCCCATATATATATGGAACCACTCAGAGGCAATGCCGAACAAACTTCGGCAAGAACGGCAGCAGTCATGATCATAAAGATAAAGGAAATCACGTAGGAAATCCTACGAGAAATGATAAATGATAACTTGGCCAACACAGTTTGACGTACCATATCGCTGCAGGCCCTCCAGCTTGTAACCCAAGGAATAAGAATGAACTGATAAAGGGCTCGTCATAACCAAAAGAGCTAATATGTGCAGGGCTACCCATACCGGACATATCCGACGAAATTCAGAGAGACAAATGTAGCAGCAAAGTTTTCGATGAAATGCCAACTGCGATGGAGTTTCTAGCATACGTGTCACCCCGAAATTAACCGACGTATCTAATAATCCCGTCTCTTACCTGAGTGTACCCAAGCTGCGCCTGATGGGAAAGGGAAACAGCGTCAGTCATATATGTTAATGCCTAGAAACAGCAGCCATATTGAGCCGACCCAGGGGCATCCTTCTAAGCTACTCTTAGTATATTCTAGGTCCCAGACATAGGATCTATACTCCATATCAATGGATAAGTCAATGCAGTATAAACGGGATTCCTGATTCAGCGATCAGGGATACCCAGCCCCAAATAGCGTTCTCCGTCTGCAATGCTGTCTCACCAACTGTAAAGCATCCGCATCTTCAGCAGATACACTGTCCGATTTTCCGTCATTGTTATCGAGAGTTGGCTGGGTGTCCGTCCTAGGTGGGGGAGACATTGAAGGTGTTGACGGCAACGAAACAGACGCGCACGGTATAAATACGATATGTGATACACGAACATCCGGTGCTGACCTGTCAAACATCACCGGTTCGAATGGACACTTGCGGTCAGAAAGAGGCCGTGAGTCACCACCCGAGATACCGATCCTAAGTATGGACATTCACCGACGGATCAATTATGATTCATGAATGTGAGCGTGCGAGACAGCACATAGATGCGGCAAATACATTGTGTGTTGAAAGATTATTGAAGGAACTGGAACGAGAGCAAGCAGGACGAACCCTTCAGAACTACTGGCACTTCCGGCTACCTGTAACGTTTATACTGGGCGGTACCGTGGTGCCGGCGAAGACCCATTCCGGCGCTTTTGCTTCTGGATGCAGGTCGTTCTCTCACTCACGTTCATTGTCTTCGTCACTCATAGATACTTCAACATGTGAAGTGAAAAGATAGGCACTCGATTGGATGATCCATTGGGCGAAAGACTCGACTCACAACAGCACTTCGGCCGTTGCCGCTAAAGCCACTCGGCATTCGCCGTGTGGTCTATGTGAGGTTTGCACAGGCAATACTGGCCCAGAACTCACCATGTCAATGCGATCAACGTGTGCACTGGGTCGCGCTATTATAGTTTGTCTACTGACCGCTTGCGTCTCACGGGACAGAAACTCCGCATAGCCGGGGATTGTAACTTTTTTTTGGTGGAACGCTCAGGCTACCTGCGCGGTAACTGATCAAGTCAGCCCCGTGCGGCACCGTGACGCTGTGGAGCGGGAGATGGCGGGAATTTCACCCGAGAAAGCATAGGAGTAACTACCTTCATGTACACCATGCGGTACGGTAGTCCGGGCTTCCGCACCTTTCCTGATAACCTAGTTAGAATACTAATTTACCTGTTTCATCCGACTGGGGGAGTCGGGATGGAGAAGCGCAATACCCACTTAAATGCCTGACTGTCCCGGGACCAATCGTTCAGTTCCTCGTGCAGAACCAGCTCTCGGCGGGTGGCCTTAGGACCAAATCGGGCGGCATTGGACAGTGGGGGACTGTAACTTCCGGGAGCAAGTGGAACTGTACACCGTGTCGGCAGACATCCACTGGCCTTGACTCTGACGAGAGTGAAACTGTGATCCAGAGCCTCCAGGCGTCAAAGTTCTACGTATGACAGTCATGAATAACAAGGAAGCACTTTCTCCCCCCTGGCCTACAAAAGTGCGACAAACGATAATGTGAAGGGCACACTGCTACGTTCAGGCCCTGTCAGTGCTAGTGGTAAGTCAGCCTCTCGACGTGGAACTGCCGTAGCGTTTAATGTATCGCTCGATCTCCGAGGTGGTAATTTCAAAGAGTTTTGAAGTAGTCCAGTCGAGCCCGTATCCCGTGTCCGTTACTATGACACCATCAATTTGATAAAATGCAAGTAGAGGCCAGAACAATACGCACTGGCGACAGGTACGTGAGGTATCTCGGTTTTTAGTAATTCAAGAAGGGGATCCGAACAGTTCTCCTTGAGAAATTGAGACTTTTGTGGAACTATATACTCCATTGCCTCTTCTAGCGTCTTGACCTCATGGCCATCTTTACCCATCTTCACATACAACATCTTATCCAGTAGGTCGACCTTTGTCAGTGCAACCACCACCGGAACTATAACACGTCGGTGATACTTAGCTTGGTTTCAGATCAACACGATCGCGGAAACGACGTACTATCGCCCAACAATTTTTTTCTGTCCCGTAAAATTTCCTCTGTAGCCGCCTGGAGGAACCGTCCATAGGCGTATGGAACTGCTACACATACCCTATATCATGTTGCTTAGCGTCGCTCCTATCCTCATGGAGTGTCTTACCAAACGGCGTGTATTTGGTCCTGCAACCTTTGCTTCTTTCGTCTATCGTCAATGAATTCCTTGACTTTGATAATGGTTTTATTCTCTCCTGACTCGAACCCGTGGGTGTCGTGGAGAATGAAAGACTTATCGGCTGTAAAGAGTTCTTTATCGATGTCGGCTTCCCCTCGTCCATCAGCACGAATGTCCTGTCGCACATATTAATATTTGAATACAATCATGGCGACAGAGACTCTGCTCACCACGTCATTGATACCAAACACCCTCTTAATCAAGGATGATTTCCCGTCCCCGCACTGCAATATTGACTTTCAGTCTTCAATCGCTGTCACCGATTCAGCAAGGCAATACGTTGCCTAGGACAAGGATACGGAATCTTCACGATATTAACTTGCAACTGTGAAATCGATGCGGCACTCACTGAGGGCATATCTTCCGGGCCTCGCTCGTCTGGATGTTGGACTGTGTCTGGACACCCGCCATTACAAGGCTAACGAGTTGCTACGCGATACAAGACCTCGAACACAGACGATGAGCTGGAGTCGAGGGTAGAGGGTAGAGGGCAGATATACTGCGAGGAAGCAGGGTTTCCCCGAATTTATACTAAGGCACCCCGGCGCTTGATCTACCACGTGTTCGTCCCCGGAGGCGATCGTAACTTATCGATATTTATCTTCAGAGCGCCTATTCTAGAATGCAATCATGCAGAAAAGAACACCGTCACCTGGCGGACAGCACAGCGAAAAACCGGATGATCGATATTGATCTACGCCAATCTTACCAGACCAGCGGGGAGTAATTTCACAGGTCAAAGCAAGTTTTCTTTCCAGCTCCATCTTGCACTAATCCAGGGAAGATCGATACATTTCATGCTTGCCCTCTGACACCAAGGCCCACGTTTGCCTTGGACAATAGCGTTTCTTTCCACAGTGCAAAAAGGCGCTACACGGGCGCGTGATCAACAAAAAGATGGTGCCATACATGGATGCGACAGAGGGTAACGAGCAACGTCACCTGCCTCAATCCAACTCTAATACAGTACCTCGCTGCACGCTTCCCCACCCTTCCAGACCAGGTCAGATCACAGAGAAAGGCACCGGAAAAGGAAATAAGGCAGACGAAACTCACCCACAAGCCTCCAATGTTTCTCGATGCGCCGTGACAATGCCACCTTCTCGCCAACCTCGGTACATGCAGGCGAGGTAAGCTGGATCTTGGCAAGATCCCCTTTTACGCTCAAGACTCGCCCACCAGTGGACGTCGAGCCAATATTGATCAGAAGCAATTCGTTCTTGGTCAACCTGGAAACCTTGGTTTGTTTCTTGTCTTCCGTACGAACACCAAGGAGCCTGCGGAGTAGGAAAAGGCTGATTTCGAGTTCTGTGCATAGATATTGAATGGCTGCATTGGGACGGGAGAAGAGAGATCGATACCACTGTATACTTTAGGAAGCTTCCCAACGGCACCCAACACCTGTCCGACAAGCCGATCTGCACGGCAGAGCGTTGGATCAATCTTCGTGCCGACACCGATCAGCCCACCGGGGACGGCGAATGAAAGGTGATTGCTCTCCGCATGCAAGGAGACGATCTTACTAAAGATCGGTTTGCATTTATTTTTTCCGGCGCTGTCCTTAGTCACGATTCCTGGCCTAATCTCGACCTCTTGACCAAGGTGAAGGACACCGGTAAGAATAGAACCACCGGCGACACCACCTTTCAATTCGTCGACTTCGGCTCCGGGTTTGTTAACATCGAATGATCGAATGACAATGAGGCGCGGGTCGGAGGTGAAATCTCGGTGGGGGATGGGGATCCGTTTAACAATGTACTCGTTAACAGCATCAATGTTATACTTTAACTGAGCGGATATGGGCACGATAGGTGATGACTCTGCGACGGTTCCTAATCAAACGAATACGTTAATCAACTGTAGTCTCTAGAAGCCGTTTCAGCATGCCTTTGACGAATGCAGCAATGCTCTCTTGGTGTTCTAGTGCTTGGGCTTCTTTGATCAAGTCGACTTTGTTCTGAAGGATGATAATATGCTCCAATTTCATGATTTCCACCGCAGCCAGATGTTCTGATGTTTGTGGTTGGGGACAGGTTTCATTGCCGGCGATAAGAAGTAGTGCGGCATCCATTACCGCGGCGCCGTTAAGCATAGTAGCCATGAGAATGTCATGCCCTGGACAATCTACAAAGGAGACGTGTCGAACAAGTTTCATGCGGTGGCCACAACCGGGTCGTTCGCAAGGCGGATTGTCCTCTTTATCAGAACGATATGATCGGTAGCAACCTGGCCGGGGGCAGGTTTCGTTTTCACATTTATAGATCTAGCGAGGTGGAAGGCGCGATAATCAACGTCAAGGCCAAGATACAGACAGAAAATGAAGCAGACTGCAGCGGACCTTTGCGTTGGCATAGCCAAGCTTGATGGTGATGTTTCGCACAAGTTCGTTTTTAAATCGAACAGTCATGACACCAGAAATTGCTTTAACGACAGTCGATTTACCGTGTGCGACATGTCCGATCGTACCTAGGAGCGCGTAGTCACGACCGTCATCCAAACTACGTACCCAGAGCTCCACATACCCAAGTTAATCGTAGCCTGTGATTTTGCACGTCCGTAATCAGTTCATTTCATTTCTTGTAGAGCTCAGCAGCACAAACCTGTTTTGAAATGACTTCGGGGGACAAGGGAGTAAGGGTTGACGGATCAACATCGACTTTTGGAACGTCCTCAATGTCGTCGTCCGAGTCTTCTGAGTCAGATTCATCCGGGCGTTTTTGGTGCGTTTCCTCGTCCGACATGGGGTCAGTGGAGACCAAGCCAAGTAAGTTTGCGATCGGTGATAGATTGCGCGAGCGTCAAACCTGCAAATGACTTGATCAGAACAAGACCCACCCTGGAGGGGTCAAGCACTTCTATGTAAATTACGTAAGATAACAACTCTTCCCGCCGATTCGTAGGTAGAATACTTCTTCAGGCCTTCAAGCTTCGAGTGCCAAGTACCCAGCAAGTACCTCCTTTGCGCCAGCCGTGTTGTCACGCAGCAATTTTTGACCTGAGACTAACTTGGATGTTGAATTAGCAAAAACATTCGATTCAGGCCGAGAACAAAATCCAAGAAAAGCTCGGGCTTGGCTCATGGCAAGACGAGCACGATCTCTTGCCATGACGGGGATTTTAATACTGGTACTGTGGCAAGCGCAGTATACCCGGGTCAAATCGGTATTGCATATGCCATACCGTGGTACTATCTAGAACGATTTGAGTCATTCCGGTGCAGTGTTTCTTTTTTTTTTGGTGTGCTTCGAATTCGCTGCCAAGTGCCAGTGATATCTACATGTACCTGAAATCGTGTCTGAAGTCTAGTCAGAGACGACTCGACTGCGTTGTGCCGTTCCATGGTTTTCATTCCACCGCCAGTATATTCCGACTCGGAGTCCGAGTCTAAGGTATCCGAGTCAATAACACGGTGGTCTTGAAGGAATTTGCCGCGAGATGGTACTGAACAGGATTATTGGCGATGATAATAACCGCCCGAAAAATGGACAGAGCAACATTTATTGTGTCCCGCGAATCGTCTGACTCAGACTCTCGAGTTCGCGGCCAGCCGTACATCCCACACTAAGATCCACGTCAAACAAGTAATACATTCGAGGGCTGAGCGCTTCCAATTACTATACAGTGTAGATGCCAGGACCGAATGCAGGAAGACATAAATCACGGAAAGGGGGATACAGCAAATAGGGCACCGCTGAATAAGGAATGCTTCATCTGTGTGGCTTTCATGACAGTCGCTTATTGCCTGTGCAGAAAATTCCAAAATGTCGACGCCCATGGGTCAGCAATCGTGGCACGGCGAGCTCCTCCGAGTCATCTTCAGGAGATGAATTCTGGACTTCAAGCACAGGGGGCAGAGGATGTTGCTTGTGGACAGGACGAGAACGTCGCTTAACCAAATCTAGGAAGAATCTTTTCCTCTGCCTGTCTTCTGTCACTTTCGGGGGGAAGGCATCGGGGGCTGAGAAAACCAAATTAGGGTCATGTATACACTTGTAGCAACGAAAAATGAATCATACGTGGCATAGATTGCGCAATGTTGCACAAAGGCCATGGTGGCACGCGCAGGGATACTGCTGCACTGGATGGTTGTTTAAGCTGTGGCCGCTCAGGTTGTGGCCGAGATCGGTTATCGAGATTCTTCATAAGATCGGCTATGCCAAGCTGTGCATATGGATCGTGATCACGCCAAATAAACAACTGGGTCGACAGTGGCAAAAGTAATCTGGCTACTCTCCCTAAAACACGGAAATAAAATAATCTATAGTATGAAATATTGCGCAGACCTTACCTTTAAGTTCGGTAGAGAATTGGTCCTGGTTCCGGCGGATAATCAAGACGAGCATTTTAAAATAAGCTGATTTATATGGCTGGAGTTTAGGTGTGCACGAGGTGAAGAGGTGAAGTTTCACCCCCGCCCGGTTGAGCGTTGTTCGAGCCACCTGTCAACTCTAGCTTGAACAACAGCCTAAAGAGTTGGATAGCGGGAGGAGTTGATATACCTCCATAATAGCAAGTAACTATGAATATGGGCGGTCAGGAAATGCCGGGAAGAGTGTGCGTTAAGACATGGCCCACCTTTCTTCCGTGGCATTGGATGTCAGCATCGGACAATTGCTCGCTGTGACAACAGAGGGCCTCCGAGGCCTCCAGGAAATCACGCAGGGAAGAGAGACGGTGAGCAACATCAATTGCGAATTTTTGTACAGACGTGGGTGCGAATGGCTGGATGTCCGCGCTCATGATGAGAAATAGATCCCCTTGGGAACGGAGAACAAATAATCGAGCGCGATAGCGGCGAAGGATGTGAAGTTTATCGAGACACGGGAAGGAATGTATAGGAGAGAGAAGTAGAGGGGGGGGGGTTATTTGTACAATCGTGACACGGCGCAGGTATGGAGTTGCATAAAGCAGCGGTACATTCCGAGAAAGGGCCAGAGTCTGGTGGACCCGATGGGATCAACTTGTGCGGCTGCGTTCCTATATGGCGTCGGCTATTTACAATTATCATATGCCATGGGCCTGGGCAAATAACGACTTTTCCCGTATTTAGACTGGAACAATGATCTGGATGCGATGATAATTGTGGAGCATGGCACTGTAATGACCCCGACTTGAAGTTCTAGCTCGACGTCTTCCCCTTTGTAGCCTGTGGGAAGAACTGGCTACCAATTATGTAATTCCAATGCCAACGCGCCCTCGTCGCGGCATCGAATTAAACGCCTCCAACGCGAGGCCATCATGGAGTCGTCCAGTCACAGACTTCAGGGTGAACGACAGAAACAACGTGAACTACGCGAACAGATCAAACGTCTGCAGGCACAACTCGTCGACCTCCCCGCCGACGATCCACTTCTCCGGTCTCCGAAGCGACAGAAGCCAAGTGCCACCCTCCTTGCTCCTGCGACGCCCTCTCCAAGTGAGTCCGAGCTTTTCCATTGAGCACTGTGCGCTCACGATGACAGGGAAAAAACGGAGGATCGAACAGACTGCCGGTCATGGACGGAAGTCAGCGCGTGCTGCAGCCCATTCATTAACCTCGGAGCGTCCACGGGACCACGCCAGCTTGGACTCGGCTGGTAAATCCGCTTTACCTCCCCGTCACGCGAAACCAGCACCTTCGAATGTAATCCACAAACTTGCTGCCCTACGTCCCGGGCCCACCACTCGCTCCGAGTCAAATCAGGTCGCGCGTTCGACAGACCTCACGGAAAAACGCAAGCCCAAGGTCCTCGAACCTGGCGTACATTCGAATGCATTGCAGGATTCTGGCGTCGGGCCTATTGCGTCGACCTCGCGGGAGAGCGCTCCTGAAAGAGACAAAAACCTCGTAATTGTGGTGGACCTCCGCATGGGCCCCGTGGATCACAAACCACCCATTGATGACCCCTTATTTGAGCGCCTGGAACCGAATTCTGGAATCCGTCTCATGTACGTTCCTTTCCCGTAATTCTAGAAGATCTTGCTTTGCCCTTGGTGCCATATTAATTATACAAACAATAACAATGGACATTATTGACATAATAATAGGTCTCGATCCCTCTCGCATGAAGACCTTCAAGAGTATCTCCGCGGCCGATATTACCTCTCTCCGTCGCGCCTCTATTGCTGCATACAACTTCTCCCAAATAAATCCGGATATGATGTGCCCGTGGATGGTGACTGGGTAACCATTGCTGTTGTGGCCGAAAGAGGACCTGTCAAACATACTCGTGCGCCAGTGGATATCACCCCCGGAGATGATGGACGTGCTTCAGATGATGAAACAGTTGCATCAAAGCCTGGTCGCAACCCGGGCATCCGCAGGAAGTCCGACATGAATGTTCAACAGGGTCAAGGGAAACCTCACGGCAAAAAATACGTGAGCATGAAACTCATCGATTTTGGGGCCCGTTCTCAGTCCTCCGCAACTGGGGGGAAAGCCATCATCAAAGGAGATGCATTCCTGACTCTGCTGTTGTTCGAATCTGACAGATCCGACAAACTCACTGAGGAGGATGGCCGCGTGAAAAAAATATATCAGGGAGGGAGTAAAGGTGCATTTGAGGCTATGTCGAAGCTCAAGGAAGGAGATGTCGTCACTCTCTTGAACCCGAAGATTTTGAAGCCTCTCCAAGTTTGTTTCTCGTCCTTTCGCGGAATCGCATAATGTTCTCATTCACCAATTCCCAAGCGTAATGACAAGACACCGCACCCTGTGGATAACATCCTTGCTGTTACTCCGGAATCTGCCGCTTCCATCGCGATCATTGGGCGAGCTCGGGATCTTGGCATGTGTCAAGTGACGAGGAAGGACGGTAAACCCTGTGGAAGTTGGACCGACAAGAGGGTGAGTGACGTTTGTGAGTGGCATTTGACCAATGCCGTCCAGAGGCAGCGGGCTGGGAGGGCGGAATTTTCAGCTGGGTCTGTCTCTATTTTGCCCTTCCCACGTACAGTGAAATGACGATGGTGTTTCCCTCCCACAGGACGTCAGGCATGATGACGACATCCACTCGCAAGCGTAAGCCTGATTACGACGCTTCTCGTCAATGGGGCCTCCAGCCCGAGTCAACCGAGAGTGGCTCGGTATATATTGTCTCCGGGCACGTTGTTGGCACTGCGGTTTCGGATATATTCGCAGCCGAGAAGCTGGGTAGAGAGGCCCAGGAGAAAGCAAAGCGGAGGCTTGGACAAGATGCCGATAAGGAGCTGAAGGCGCTACTGGACAGGGACAAAGAGGGGACGATGGCCGTCGCAAAGGCGAGGGAGGTCGCAGCGAAAATGTTGAATATGACGGAGGGTGGCACGGAGAAAGGGAAGGGAAAGAGGACAGACAAGGGGAAGGGTAAAGTGGCAGAGGAGGTCGAGACGTCGACAACAATGGATGTGCCCGCAAGACCGGCCTATTCCGCCACTATTATCAAGCGCCTTGGGTTCGACCCTTCAGCGAAGGCGGGGCGGAAACGAGCAGAGGATCTTAGCATCCAGAAAAAGGTGCGTATCTTGCATCCATTTTGTGTGGGAAATTTTTTTCGTGACGGGTATATTTGGATAGCTGGAAGCGCTGGCGGCCGTCCAAGAATCGAGAAAAGATATCAATCTTGCTCGGAGACCGGGCTCAAAGATACGTTCTGGGGTTTCTGTTCCTGCCTTTATGGCCGATGAAGATAACGTCACTCCCGCTGAGGCCCACGACTCGGACACAGACGTCGTATCGGGGGATGAAGAAATGGTCGATTTAGATGATAGCAGTGATAGTTGACAGAATTTGGTTGACACATCAATACTAAAACCATCTTTGGAACTATACCCACTTTACTGACGCCCGCATCTAGATTTGCGTGTTCGCATGAGTCTGATGGATTTAGTTAAGGACTTATAAGATTGGTTTTGTGATACTCTGGCTGCTGAAGTGCGCAGTGTGAAATTGCCCTCTTGTCCCAGGACCCCTTCCGTTGTACAGTTCTATCTATATCTTCATAGGCTGCTAGCATGGACAAGAGGCAACATGAGTCCTTCAGGAGCCGCCCCCTCGTTTCCAGGCCAAAAACTAATAAAACCAAGGTAAGTTCAGGCTTGATCTTTCAAGGCCCACACGGTTCACGGTTCGATTTGAGCCAAAGACAATCGTTTGGCGGTCCGGGCTGCTTTCGGACTCGGAGAATCGTGGTCTCGCCGGGGACCAACGATTCTACAGTCAATGATTTAGATGCAACTAGGCCGTCGATTTGGGGCGTCCCTTTCGCCCCGCCTCTCGCTTCATTGTGGGTGCGAATCTGACATTTCCAGGATAACATACGTGACAGTTGTTGTCTCCGAACGGGTCTTATTATAGCTAACAAATTCCAGTGACGTGGTTTCATTGCCGACCATGATAAATGGGGGCAGTAGCACCGTGATCATGACGGGTTGCTTGCCCCCAATCAAGTTGTTCCTGCTCTCGCCGGCGTCGCCGCATCAGTGATGCGATCTCTTCAAGCTGCAAATCTTATTCTAATAATGTCCCGGAGAGTCCGATGGTCTTGGTGCAGCGCACACTCACGGTGCCTAGCCTAAGGGCGATTTCCGGGCTGCTTATCAGATAACAAGGGATTAGTAGCCTCCATAGCGCCGGTCTCAGGCATTTCAGAAAAGCCTGTGGAAGGACACGGGTTTATGTCTGGATACCTATCATGATCCGGTTCCTGAGCCACAGGTCAAATTTACACGATCAGATAGCGAGTACAATGGAGTCGTAGCGACGAGCGTCCGCACTGTATCAATCGTGTACAAGGCTTCCCATTTGTGGTGTACTTCCATGTTCTTAATCCGTCATCTCCAAGTCCCGGAGAACTTGATCCCTCCTCAACCACTTGTCCTCTGGTGTGAAATACCAGCTAAGAGACGCAAAGATAGAGATAGCTACGAAGATGACGGGAGCCTCCGAAACAACATTTTAGCTTACATGTCACATACGTAGGACGCCAGAACACGACTCACAAAATTGAAATTTTGTGTAGTGACGGGGTAGTAAAAGGGGGCTATGTCCACCTTGGTCCAGGGATCAATGTTGGGTAACATCACCACGAGGCACAGACGTAACTTACCACAAACGAGAGTAAGCAAAAAGCTGCCGCTGAAATATAAATCAGTTTCGCCCACCGGCCAAGCCTATACCGGGAGGACTGAAATCGGTCCGGGGTCATAAATAATCGCAGAAGGGCAATGGTTGTATAAGATGCGATGAGGAGAGCAGTACTGGCGGACATCAGCGAAGTGAATGCGACCGGGCTGGCCAAGATTGTGCATAGGACACATGCCGCAAATATGAATATGGCAGTGACCGCATTACGGGGCTGCCCCTGGGCGTCGACTTTTCCAGCCCATCCAAGGAAAGGAAATAGACCGTCGCGAGCGACACCAAACACTAAACGTGAGGTGGCGACTATACACACTGTAGTCTCCTGTGGCATGAGAGTTGGATTAGTACGTGGACAACATAATCTAACCGAGTCCACACCATTATGAGGCCGATTACAGCCAGAATAGTCATGAAAATGCTAGCTTTCTTTCCCAGAGCCATTGCATAAATCTGGACGAAGGGTTGTGGTGCGTTAAGGGCGAATACTGTTTCAAGGTCGGGTGTACAAAACAAAAACAAGATGATGAGCACAAATCCAAGCACTCCGGTTGTAAATGCAGCGGACAAGATGCCTCTCGCCGAGTTGACACTTAAAAAAGTAGAATCCATCAAGGCATGTAGTTGATTGCGGTGTTAAGGTGAGTACCTGGCATTTTGTGTTTCTTCAGCAACATGCCCCGATGCGTCGGACCCGGACATGGTTGCGCCAGAAAAGAGACTATCAGAGGAGTCAATCGGTTTTAGAATGAATTGAAAGCAAATCAAATGCATACAAGCATAAGATCCAGTTCCACGTGGGAGAAGCTCCAGTGCCATTGTCTGGTTGACCGTAAGTCAGTAACTATGTCTCAATTGATCCTCACGTACAAGTCGTCGTGAACACAGCCGAAGCCGATCGAAATCCGTACGTTTTAGATACGCCGATAGGGAGCCATATGAGGCATAATAAAAAATCAAGCATGAACAACCCAATCGAGAACTTGAAAACGCGGGAATAGAGTCTAGGGGGTAAATAGTTGAGAGCAGCAGAGACCAAAAGCACCAGCTCCGAGAGTATCCAGATGAAAGCACGCCACGTAATATTATTATTGTCAACCCCACCAGGGAAATCGATTTCCCAGATGGCCAGCTGGGAAGCAATATAGTTGGCGGTGACCTTTCCACAAGATGGTTAGTCACTCCGGCTTCTTATTAAATGAATGCCAAGCTTACTTGACACATGGACGCAGTACCAGTCATCCATGCTGTGCAAGCCCACCAGGCGACCAAAAAGCCGAAAAATCTGGCGTGTTTTGGTCCGGCACTCTCGGCAGCCCAAACATAGATGGATCCACTAAGTGGCAATGCCGAACAGATTTCTGCAAGAATTGCGGCAACCATCATCATAAAAATGAATGAAATGATGTAGGTCGACCTGTAAAAGGTCAGGCGGCCATGCATTTTCAAGTCTAACTTTGTGTACCATATCGCAGCAGGACCTCCCGCCAGCAACCCAATGAATATGTACGAACTGCATAGTAGAGAGTCACTATTATATATCACAGTCAGCTAGTATTCCATACCGGATGTATCCAATAAAGTTCAGAGCTACAAAGCCAGTGGCAAAGCTTTCAAGAAGACGCCAAGTACGATGTAGTTGCTGAAGTATGGCACATTGTCAGACGCTTGGTAAATATATGCGATAAGTTTCCCTTACCTGCTTGTACCCAAGTCGTGTCTAAAAGGTCAAAAATAACATCAATTATATGCGGGTGAGAATGGTTATAGATAGCGGGGATAACAGTGATCCACCCTTCGCAATGGATTGAAATGTTGCCACGATCTGTAGCCCGTTCGACATAATACTCGGAGAGCACAGTAGCAAAGAGCGACTGTGGAGACCCCGCAATACAACCCATTTCATCGTTCGGGCTAGCATAACGAATGCAAGTAATGCCCCGTCGCAGTACGCCACAACTAGAAGGCCGACCTTCCGTAGGTCTCATTTACCTACCAATTGCAAAGCATCCTTGTCTTCAATCATTACCAACTCTGATTTGCTGTTGCGAGCCGCTTGGCCATCTGTGCTAGACGGAAGAGACATTGAAAGGCAAAGATACAGGAGAAGATTCATTTCGAAGTGCATGGTATAAGAAGGCCATACCTATTGCCCCCCTGACACCGCAGTCACTGTTTCAGCCTCAGACTGCAGCGAAGCTCCTTTCAAAGACCGAAATTGTGTGAATCGGTGATTGATTTCAACGCACTCGGAAAGCAGATGGTTAAATATACCCTCATCAATCCATCGATATACCTTCTATGTCTTCACATGTGGTGACTTAGGGCTTTGGCGGCTTTAGGCCCGCGAATCATAAACTCACAGTCATCCAGAAACATGATCAAATGCAGTGCACCAAAGTTGTGACGCACCCTACAACGAGGAAGAACAGTTATATAAACACGCAAGATGATACACCAGTGGGTTGGTGCTAAACCGTGGACAGCCCATGCGAATCTTGTACAGCAACTACTGGATTTCTCCTTGGGATTTGCGTTTGCTACTTCTGCGGATTTCATTTCACCCACAAATGGACCTACAAAGTGAAAGATTAATTTAGCTGCTCATGAGCAAAGTTTCAGAGGAAGCTAATTGAATGACCTCCAATGGCCTGGGCCTACAATGATGCTGGCTGCGTGGTCTCAGCCACGGAAAGGCTTAACATGCCCACGCATCCGGGCTTCAATTCAGACTCCGAGCAGCAAAGCAAGATATTAAGTCACGGTCATTTCAATGAGTTAATGGGTGACTTTCCATGGCCTAGTATAATCCAGCAGAATAGAATAGAGCAGACTTTGAAAAAAATAAAATATTCCATTATTTTCAGACTGTGGCTCATTCAATGTGGAGACATTTGGATACATCCTTACCTCCAGTTTCTCTGTCAGTCAGTATTCAACTGCCATTTTCCCACTCTAATGCCAATGTGGTGCCCATAGACCATCAAAGACCCATACAAATGCATTTCCAGCATCATCATAATGTAGTTCTGGGTGCATGCCATGATCCATCAGACCTCAAAGAGAGCGACAACTTACTGGCCCTTTGGGCTGGCATAGCCTGCACTCAATTGGGCCCCAGGGAATCCTCATGGCCCTGAATTGCACATAAATCGCTGGATGGTACAAAGCGTAAGCTGCAAGTGGTGGATTGTGGGCTGGGACCAACATGCTAGTTGATCTAGGACTGCCCGGAAAGCTCATCTGATCATCGAAAGTAACATGTCACATGTCACACGCGTAGCTGACGGCACACCGGCAATTTGCGAAAGAGCCATCGAAACATCTGCCGAACATTCAATGAAAGGTATCACGCGTTGCCACTCCATTGTGATGCGGCCCCAACCAAACGATGGAAAAGTGAGTGCTGCACGCCTGCTGACGTGATGACGGTGTCAATTACGAATTTATGGACCCTTCCCCCCTGATTCGGGTCCAACATAAGTTAGGGCCCTCCGACCGGTCTAACCCTTCGTATGTCAACACTACCGCCAGTTATTCATTCATATCGTCAAACGACCCTCACCCGCGCAGTAGTTTCAGTGAGCTGCTGCGGTGACTTTTTTACTTGCCGAGGTTCATTGTACGTTCCCTTGTTATGCCCTTCACGGAACGTGCACGGAGACGAGCGGGTCGCATGCTGCACACATGCGACAAGGGTACGCGAGTATTTTTCATCCAGAAGAGTATACTTCACTTGAGCTCGTGGGAGTTCTTCGTGTGTGTCAGTCCAGTGAGGCACTCATCGACGAAGCAGCTTTCCTCAAGAATTCGCTAAAATAACTCGATTTAGTACGTTTGGCGAGGGAGAGAGCAAGTGGCTTCTTCTCAGCAATTCGTCAGCTCTGGAAAAACGCAGATTCTTACTTCATTTTCATCACGGTCTTCAGAGTTTTTACTGTGAAGAATGTAGCCCGAAAACACGAGGAGTTTGACCATGCGGGGGCAACAAGTATTGGCTAAAAATCTGCAAACCCCGGAGAGGTTGGAAAACGCTCCGAGCTCCTCTTGCGTGAAACGCGTAGTGCATGGGGCAATGCATTCACCCTGGATCTGAACTGGAGAAAAGAAAAGAATTTATAGTGTGGCTCGTAAGGGGAGTGGCCTATCAGTTGGTGGTGGCGTCTGCGAGGCCTACCTTATTGCAGCCGAGCAATACCTCCGTCTCAATTATTAGCAACCATACAATTATTATTTATGTAAAAAAAAATCCACGATACAAGATAGATACAAGTCCGCTTCGACCTCCCAAGAGCACATACGAACATCACGAGGCGAGTAATTAAAAAGTAGCAACGAAAGAAACGAAGGAAAGGAAGACCTACGACCGCTAATAAAACGGGGGCCGAGTTGTCGGATCACAATACATCCTATACACCTGGTGCAACACCTCCGGCTGCACCCCACTAATCCGCAAACACTTTTGAAACAGCTTTTTGTCGATCGAGAACTGCACGCGGCTCGCGAGGTGCTGTCCCGCGACTAGATCCTTGATCACCCCCGCGATCAGCCGTTGTTTATGTACGTTGATCAGTGGCTCAAGCTGCATCAACGGTGGGAGCGGCGTAAGCGAGTCAAATACTTCAGGGTGAGAAGGTGAGTCGAATATTCCCGCTTGTGGGTCGATGGAGACAGGTTCATTGGGTGCCGTAGGGTCGATGAGATCCGGGAGCTTGCTGTATCGGTACAGCAGAGCGAGATAGATACCTAGACAGCATGCCGTCAGCTTCCCCAAACTTTGGGACGGGCCGAATCAACACACCGATGAACGGCACGCAAGCAGACGGCGTGCTCCCCTCAGACCTGCCCCGTAATTGCGAGTCCGATGTCCCACTGCTCATAATCGACGACGCGTGCGAACGGACATCGATAGGCTTCGCATCGACCATGGCGGAAATCGCCTCATGCACTGCCTTGAAATCGTTTTCTGCGTTCACAAACTGGGACAGCTTTTGAAAAATCTGCATCTCCCATGGACCGACGCGTCCCCAATGACGGTGCATCGCCTTGCTAACCCACTCGTTCCGCAGCCCGGCGAGGATGGCCGCCAGCGTATGGAAATTACTATGGCTGTACGATTTCTGCAACCGGTTAGCAAAAGGATGTTCGCAGTACCAACCCAGACACACGTACGAACGCGACCCGGACAAACTTGGCCACAAGTGTATGACGATCGCTCGGTGGCGTCAAAACGATCTCCGATGCGACAAAATTAGCCATCAAATTGAACCGGCCCCGAACGACCGCCAACGCGCTCGTCTTTTGGGGGTTACGTGCCTCCGCCTTCCATTCAGCCCGATCCTTGAGGTACTGCGCCCAATCAAGTACATTCACCTCTTGGCACGACATCCAATCGTCCATGATGAGCTCCTCGGGCTTGATCCCCATGAACAACTCCCGGTCGATCATCGAGAAGTGTTGGGCGAGTGCGTCCGCCTTGACGTTCAGTATCCAACACCGATGCTGTTTACGACCCGTTGGCGACAGGACCTTGGTAGGTGACGTGATCGCAGGGACAGACGTTATCAGCACCGAAGCAGGTGATGTCGGTGTCGCCGCAGGCTTTGGCGAACCATGCGAGGTCGACGGTCGAGACGCCAGTCGACTCTGCAAAATCTCGAGCGGGACCACATCCACCAGCGTAGGTTTCGCATCCACCGTCCTCAATTGTGAGCCAAATCCTGGGGACAACATAGCATCGACCGGCGTCAGAGGAAATCCGACCGACGACCCCGTCGCTGGCCCAGAGCTGAAATAATCCTCCGCTTCTGAGGCAACCGAGACTGTAATTCCCGAGGGCGTCGTGGGCAACGACACACGCCTTACCGATCCCGTTTCGTGCTGATCAATGTCATACACGTCCTCCTCCTCCTCCTCCTCCTCGTCGCTGTCAAAGAACCGCGGACGTTCATCCCCAAAATCGCCCGCTGCCATACGCTCCTGGATCGTCCGGACCCACCCATCGACCTTGAGGGCCTTCTCCTTTCGCCTCTGCGGATTGATCTGGCCCTCCAGTCGTCTCAGCGCCTCGTCCACGCCTCCGTCCTCACCATTATCGCTCAGCGAATCTACTATCGCGTTGACCTGCCATTGCTGAATCCCGTTGCCAAGACCGGCGCCACCCCCAAGCGACGGGACCGAGTTCTCAGACGCGACGGAATCACGCGATCGGATTCCCATTGACGACACGCTCTCGCCAGATCTCCGAATAAACTCGAAATCCCGCCGAAGAGGCAGCTTCCGTGGGACCCTCCTGAGCCCGGGAGGCGGGGGCACGTTCCCGTCATCCGACGACGTATCCGACAAATCCAGCTCGTCGATCGACACGACATCGAACCGCCACGGGGGTTGTGCCTGCACCTGTGCCACCACCGGATTGAGTTTCGAGCGTGAAGACAACACCGAACCAAATGACTCCGTCGAATGGGTCCGAGTGGAAAGCGTTGCCCGCGAGAGCGCGGAGACACCAGACTTGTAAGATATGGGCCTCCGGCTCATCGTCGCCGTCTCCGTACGTTCATCCTCCTCCGTCACCTCGGATACGGAGCGCAAGTGGTGCGAAGATAAACTCGCACTAGGGGCCTTGCCTTCCTCCACAAAAACATCCGTCTCAGAGCCCATGTGCTGAGCAACGTCCGACGTCTCGGAAGCGGGCGGCTCAATCATCTTTAGATACTGCTCCACGCCACCGCGTACGCCTAATAAATCTCCGCTCGCGCTCAGCTCGAGATCAAACGCCGACACGTTCGCAGGGACAGCGATACCCGTGTCTATCGCCTGGCGCAAATTCAACACGCGTCGCCACCGTCCCAGACGGCCAATCGTCTTGACGAACACGCGCGACAACGCACGTTGCGGGAACGTGATCGGCGGCGTTGATTGCAAGAAGGTGGGTGGAGCGCCGGGGGCAACCGAGATACTAGCTCGGCTCTGTTGGAGAATATTCCGTTGGAGCGGCTGTTGGAGAATGGCAGTCGAGGCGGAAGAAATCGCACTGGCCCTGGGTGGCGAGGCGACGCCACTTGACGACCCAAATGCAAACGCATTTCCTGATTCACCACCACTCCCAAGGAAGACCGACACAGGCTCGTCCGGCGGAAAATCTAGGTCCACGTCCGAGTCATCTTGCTCTTTGGAAATGGCCTCTGCAAATTTCTCGCCGAGGACGTGCGTGGGACGCGGCCTGACGGAGATACTCTGGCGCGCAGAGGAGGTGCCATAATGACGGCGAATGTGCGCTTCTTTACAATCTTTGACGACTTTGATCAACTTGCGCACAATGCTCTGCGATCCCACGGATTCAGCATCGATGTTGATCCCAGGCGCTAAACAAGAACTCACCAACCCATCCTGGTGTTGCTTCAACACCGGATCCTTGATCAATATGTTTAACCAACTCGCCAGCAAGAGTCTCAGCTCTCGATTGGGTAAGAAATCCATCGCGAAGAACGTTAACAACCAATACCGGATCGCGACAAACGTCCGGACGCGTACAACCTTCCTCACTAAGTCATCCTGCTTCATCACATGACCGCTCAAACTCCAGTGGAATCGACAGATGAGTAAGTGACACAGGTCGACAGCAGAGATGTATGTACGATAGGTGAGAAAGAAGTTGAGGAGTTCGTCGTAATTGAAATCAGATGTTAATTGAGCGATCCAGCGTTCGATCGTAGCAGCCAGGAGAACGCGGCGGCTGTTCGCGCCGAGACCTGGCTCATCCGTTGATATACGCAAACTGGGGATATCGAGAGAGGGTTTTCCACGGCGAGAACCAGCTGGAGAAGATATACCGGTACCAGCGTGACTGCTTTGAGAGATATCATCCGTGTCCACGTCGGATGTCAGCTGCATCTCTCCCCAGAGAACGAACCGAGGGTCGTCGCGTGGGGCCGCACTGTCATCCGAACGGAGTGACATCTTGATTGTTGTCTCCCCTGCAGACTCGGGAGATAAGCGCTCCAAAAGAGGAAGACCACGATAGGTTTGCAGTACATCAAAGACCTCGGGCGAGTACTTCGAATGCATGCTCGTTTCGGGGAGTGGCGTCAGCGCAGGATCGGGGGGTGGAATGTCAGAGTCGTCGCCAAAAGGAGATACTGCAAGGCGGGGTGGTGGCGACGGCGTGTCGGTATGGGCAGACTCGGCTATAGGATCCATATCCTGGGGAGATGGTGAACCACCTCCAACGTGTCTTATCACATCGTCGGCGCGCGCGGTGAGGCCAGACTCGAAAGACTGCATTTCACGGAGAGCACGAGGCAGAGGGAGGAACACCGATTCGTCCCGTGGAGTGGGTGAATCGAAAGAAATTCCTGGACCAAAGGGGTACGGGATATAGCTGGTGCTCGATGGTCCAGGAATGCAAGGCGAAGAAGGAACGGAACCACTGGGCCATTGCATCGTTTCGCCAAAGATGTCACCAGGGGTGAGCTTAGGCTGGTCCGGGACGGGAGGCTCCGACGAATGCGAACGGGACAAATCAGCGCCGGTCACACTATGTGAATGGGTCCGGCCAGTAGGCGTAGGCTGGTTCGAGGGGTCTTCGGAAGATGACGTACCGATGGCAACCCCAAACATATCCGGGATCGATTTGGTCCGTCTGAGGAATTTCCGCCCCGAGCCTGTCTCCTGCGTGGGCGACAATTTTTGAGGCGCAATAGGCTTTGATTTGTTTTGCGTAAGGATATGATGGACGCTCATCCGCGATCGACTTCTGAAGGAGCGCCCATGTACCTGTGAGATGTCGACGGAGGTGGATACTTTTTGTGCCTTCGACTCGGCTTCTGCACCCGGTGCGATCGCATCACGGTGTCTAATCGCGTCACAACAGATGAGCCTATCCGCTTGGAGAAACGTAAATGAGGTACTGACCCAACGCGATACACTTGTTTTCCGTGCTGATTGACAAACGCGGTGATCGCGTAGGGAGAACGGACGTCTTTGCTAACCCCTAAATGTTGATCATATCGTCTTTTAAGCTCCCTCGCCGCAGGCCCCGACGAGGTCTCGACAAAGCTTCCGTCGGCTGAAGACGACGGGGCGGTTCAGCACACACGTCAGGGAAAGCGAGAAGAACATTGGCTTATGGATAAACCCGACACGTGGCAAGACAAAAAACGGAAAACGCAGCACGAGGCAAACACTTACGCGCGACAGAAAGATCCGCCGTTGCCACTTCGAGCGGCAGGGAACCCAAGCTGTCTTCGGAGGTGACGATAGCATGCGAAAACACGACAGAAGACTGTGACCTGTTCAAAGATGGGGTAGGGATGGGCACGACGAGGTGCGGGGGTGTGTCGGCAAGGTGGACCGAGGGGGATCTGGATGCAGGGTGGAATAATGTGTCCGATGATTCCATTACTGCGTCGGAGGAAGGGTGGTCTAAGGGAGCTGATGCAGGAGACGCTGGTGGTAATACAGTGGTCTCAGGACCGAGGGAGGGGACGGTGATCGTTGGCGTTGGTTGGTCATCGTGATCCATGGACATCTCTGAGACGTTACGATGCGCCTGATGTAGAATTCGAACGTGGAAACAATATCGTGCAGGCGAAGAACGAATGCGAGCGAAAGCGGGCAAAAAAGGGTAGACCGGCGCGTCGAAAGATATAGCGACCCCTGGGTGTCAGACAAGAGCGTCTGAGACAAGAAACGGAATGCGAAGACAAGGTCGTGAAAAGTCCGGCGTGTGTGTCAACGTCGGGGCTGGTACAAGAAATCGAATGTCGTCTGTCGTAATTAAGCAGGTGTTCGTTGGCGGCGTTGAACGTACGTCCGTACGCGAAATGAAGGCAAGGAAACAAAAGAGAGGGTAGAAATCACATGACATCCAGGTCATGTGACTCACAACATCACATGACCACGACACCCTTTGCACGCCCCGCGATAACGCCAAGCGGATCGCCATGTCCATCGTCACCATTCGCGTGCGTCCGCCCAGACATCGCCCGAACGAACCTGATTATTAGCAGAACGTCGAGTTCCTGAACAATCCCGCGCGTTTTCTCGAACCGTACAAGTTCCGCGTCACGTTCGAGTGCATCGCACCACTCAAGGACGGTAAAGGACCCGCCTTCGTCAACCCGCGTCCGCTGAAACCCGAATCAGACCTCGAATGGATTCTCATTTATGTCTCCTCTCCTGGGAATGAGGAGCTCGACCAGGAATTAGACGATTGTCTCGTCGGACCCGTCCCCGTCGGTGTCAACGCCTTTGAATTCGAAGGCGTCCCGCCGAACCCCGCAAAAATACCCCGCGAGGATGTCCTCGGTGTCGCTGCGCTCATACTCACCGGCTCATACAAGGGTCAAGAATTCGTCCGCGTTGGGTACTACCAGAATACAGAGTACGACAATGACGAGATGAAGGAGAATCCGCCGCAAAACACCATGTTTGAAAGATTGGTTAGGGACGTCAACAGCAAGCCACGAGTGACCCGCTTCCAAATAAAATGGTGTGTCGTGCTCCGTGTTCCCGTGCAAGCGCACTTATACATAATCAGGGATGTGTCGCCGTCCTCACAGGTCGACGTTGCCGCTGCCGGTGCCGCCGCGTCTGCTGCGGTACCCTCAGCGGACGATTTGGATGGCCCGGACGAAGATACCGAGATGGCCCCGCCTCCAAAAACAAACGGCATTTCATGAGCACATTCCATTCTTGTACACCCCCCTGACTGATCCCCTGATAACCAATACTAAGTGCTTTTTGTTGCCTCCCTTGACGCCCACAATGGTCGATGCTTCCTTCAGGCTACCAAGCAGTTTGCATTACGCGACGACACAGATACGATTGGTCAACATATTTTTTTGTAACCACCGTTGCCCTCGTCAATCCTACGCCAGGTGGGAAATACAAGCAGACGTTTACATGGAAACCAGAACCGCTCCCCCCGGCGGGCATCGGAAGAAATGGTGATCTAACCCGGCATCCATTCGACGCCTGAGATAGGATATTTATACCAAGCTGCGTGCGTCTGTGATGGTGACGAGAAACCGAACGACCTAGCTTATTGATCATCCTACTTGGATGCCGCGTCTGTGATATGACAGTATTCCATACACGTCGATTATCGAACCGGGCCAAGAATCGGTCAGGCACCTCCCCAAGAGTCCCGCCATCTCCTTGACCACTGGCAGTGCCACAGAACGCACCATTATGATGACGACCAGACATTGTGACCTTCAGACGAGACGCAGCCATGGCCCATGGCAAACTTCAATATAGACCCAGTCAAAGGCGCCAGACGCGCTGCGAGGGCCGTGACGTCATTACCGCCTACCGTAACCTAGCTGGCGTGGGGCCCGGCAAACACATGGTGCTCAGGTGCAGGCTCTCATCCCCACTAAGCGCATGCTGGAATCGATGTGATCTTATCCGCGCGGAGACAACCCTCCCTACGGACCATGAGCGCACGCATGGGCGGGTTCGGACCCTCAGAGTCCTTGACAAAGGTGTTAAGGGCGAAGATGATGCACTGTGCTGAGACAATCGAGTACACGAGCTTCTGCTCGAGGTGAGAGGTCTGCACGAGGTCGTCGGCCCACATGTTTTTGAGCACGTCTGCGGGAGGGATGAGCTGGTGGGGTCGGGAAGGAAAACTCGACGCACTTTGGCGGACTCGGTCACGGATGCAATGACGCGCTTGATGGCATTCTTGCGTTTGCTGCGACACTCACTGTTGAGCTCGGCGCTGTCAGCCCCAGTGAGAAATTGCACTTGCTCCTCCGATGAACCCTCCCGGGCCATGCATGCTGAGCCCAGTGGTCTTCAAGCTTCAAGTACGCCCATACCACTGGCAGTTCCGATCGTCATGAGCTTACTCGGCTTCCATCATACTTTCGAGCTAGATATCACAAGCCCCATTTGTATCCCCAGAAATCAAGTACCCTGAGTGTCTCTTCTTTGGAAGTTAGCGCAGGGGACGCCTTTTTGGCGCTCATCCGTCTCTCCAAAACTCCAGAATCCCAAACTCGCCTAGAGGCAACGGGCGGACTGCCCAGTCTGAATCGGTGTTTACCCATCAAAGGGCCTATGAGTTGCGGTGTTTCAAACACTCTTGGTTCTCATCTCTGATCGTTCTAGCGCGGCCTCTGTGACCGCTTAAGTTCAATGAGCTTGCAGCCTATTAAAGAGCTGTTTGAACAAGCCAACGCCCTTGTCGGCTCGTCTGAGCGGGCGCTGTGTAATAGCGATATGGTCGCATTTGACCATGAAACTCCGCCCGATCATACCATTCTGGTGACTTGGCTGGCAGACAATTCTGAAGTTCATTTATCCCTCCCTTTCTCCTTTATAGTACACACGCCCCACTGCTAACCCAGTCGATTTGACCTAAGATACGAGATAAAAGTGCCGAAACGGATGAATCTATTGACTTTGCTGCCGCTCCTACGCGAATGAGACGGTTCAAACCTCTAGGTTGAACCCCCCTGTCAGTGTCATCACAAAATCAGGGTCTACCGCCAGTGCGATATTCTTCAATCTATTCACGTTGTCCCCGTACATAGCCTCCAGTGGCGTGTCAGCAAGAGCATAGTTCACATAGAGAGAGAGTTTTTCTGTCCCTGGTGCCTTCGCCTGGAGATTCGCTGCACTGCTCTTGAGTGCACTGATCATGCTATCGTCGTTTGAGCCGTCGTCTGGCCACTTGAACTGGAGCGAGCTAGGAGAGAAGAACGACCGTGACCCAGGCCAGGCGGATGGTGATGTGGTGTGATTGTAAACATTTGGCACCAGAGGTTCAGCGGTGTAAGAGGCGGTTATCCATTCCCCAGGAAGTGTGCTTCCCCAATGCTACAATAACAGGTGAAAACAATGAGATTCGAGTGCTAAAAATCGAGGGCAGTCCACTATCAGCAACCCACCTTGGTTTCTTTTATCATGGAACGTAAAAATTCTTCGGGATATCCGAGCACGGATACGGTAGTGCCCGCCGTTCTACCGGCAACAATGGTCAGTCTAATAACTAAACCTCTTGGTCGAACTCACCGGCATGCCTCTTTCTTTTCACGCGAAGATTGCACAAGCGATAGGAATGAGCGAGCGAAAACAGACGCATTGTTGTCGGGGGTCAGAAACTCGTCGAACAATCCCGTAGGCGGCGAGGGACCATCATAAAACAAAACTGCGGTTGCAAAGTTCTATTGAATGCAGATCGAATGATGTTCATGCGTATTTTAGTTGGGAATGGGTACGTACCTCGCCTGCATTCCCCTGACGGGCGTACCAGTAGGTAACAACGACGCTTGCTTTCGGGTCCGTGTTATTAGCTGCGAAGTTGGCATTTGCTGTTACTAAGTGATCCACTTCTGAGGGATTGTAGGCAATGGAGCCACCCTATCGGGGCAAGCGTTTAGACAGTAGATCTCTAAAACTCTAGGCATCGCTTACCCAGACTTTCCCCTGTGGGAATGTCTTGACTGTGAACTGGGTCACGATCCCCTATATAATATTAACCAAGTGCCAACGTCCAGACCATACGCACGCCTGCTTACAAAGTTATTGCCACCACCCTGCACGATAATCAGTTATAATGAAAGATCGGAAACACAGGAACCTTACCCTCAACGCAAAGAATAAATCAGGTTGGGATGCATCAACGTTGGTAACCGTGCCATTGGGCAATACAAGTTCAAATGCCTCCACCATATCGATAGCCAATCCATACTGATTAGTATGCCAAGAATAGCCTGACCACCAACAGTGCAATACACGGGCATTCCGAAAACATCAGCCCGAGTATACGAACGCTCGAACCAACCTTACCTCCACCCAGCGTGAAGCCGCCGACGCCGATTCCAGGCGACCGAGCCCCCACAACATTCACCCCATAAGGCTCCAGAGCCGCGTAGACATCATCCCAAACAAGACCAGCCCCAATTTTGGCTGTTTGCGTGGCTTTGTCGTAAGTAACGTTTGAAAGGCGACGCAACGCGATCTGTACGCCGGGCGTAGAAGAGAACCCCTGATTCACAGCGAATCCACCGCTCTTGACCTAGTTCATCCGTTGAGTATGTCATATCGATGAGTCCACTTTCCGAAATTCCAACTGACAGCAAACGAGATTTCTGCCGTACCCAAGTTATTGATCTATCGAATGCAAACATGCGCACGGCTGAGAATAGTGCAAGAGCAAAGCTTAGTACTTACAGCAATGCCAAGGTCTTTAGCAGTACCAGGCTCAAAAGAACATACAGACTCTTGGGCACTTGAGTTGTAAAAGTGCCTGATGTCAATGTCATAGCCATCCGTTCCTGGAACACGCGTCAATAATGTATGAAAACGAAGACAAGTGTCCCCTACCAGGAAAGAATACCGCCGACGCTGATGAGACCGCCGATGCAATTTCGTGACAGTTGTGAGTGATATTGGGACCAAAGTGAAAACTAGCGGCGGCTTTTGCGGTGAACGGACTAGGAGACACCAGCAAGAGCGCTGCAAGCACGCCTAATGGAATGAGAAACATCCCGAGGAAAGGAGAATGAGGACGAGACGAAGAGACCGGAGAAATAAATAGTAGAGGAACGGGTGTGCTCGAAATGGTAACCTTTGGCGGTTCTTAATACGTCCATTCTGCGTTGGTTTCGGAGATGACGGTCTTTAATCTGTCGACCTTTGGCTCATGACGAAGCTTGTGATGACGGAGGAATTCCTGGACGTTTGTGGAAAGAGGGTCCAATGCATATGCTGTTTTATCCCAAATAATTCTCCCAAGTCCGTTATACTTGCACGTCGTGACCGCCAGCCTGGCCCGGGCGATCGAGCACTGGCCCCCACGTTACTATGTTGGTCCAGGTGTGGACAGGCCGAACAAAGAACCTCAACCTTATTGGCCGTGAGCCTGAGATTCTAAGAGATCTTCCTACGCTCAGTGGTTTGTCACGGTGCCGTTATGCCTTGGCGATAGGTCGGTCGGGAAGGTCATGCATCACGCGAGGAGCGACCGCCGGGACCAGTCATCAGTTAACTTTACCAAATGTCTAATTTCGGCTAATTCCAACTAATTTGACTTACTAATCTGCAAGGTGCATTTGTTACGTTTCTTTTTTTGCAAAGTTTCCGAGCGTACGCGCGGGTTAGCGGAAGCTCTGGGTGGACGAGAGCCCCATGGTACGGCACGTTCCTCATCAGCATCAGCTGGGCAAGGGCTAGTCCAGCGCTTACAACGGTCTGATTAGTATCCTGCATGCCAAGCCAGATTAGCCACCTTAGCCCGTTAGACATGACCAGCCAATGTCTTGCAAGGCTTTGCAGCTTATGCAGCTTATGCAACTGAGCATGCTGCTCGTACTTTTCAAGGAACAATAGAACACGCGTATTCCAAAATTAGTGTAGAACGCGCTAAGGTTGTCACCATAAGCCGGATGAGTTGCATTGACTGACATTAGCCGAAAATTAGTCAACATTAGACGCTTGCAAAGTTACTGATGCAGTGTGGCATGCACACCTGGCATTCCTCCTCATCCGGGGGCAAGAGAAAGAGAGATCCTACATATGGATGTGCGGTACGCTCTACTTGGGTCTGGGTCATCATAAAAGCCACATTCGGAGGCATTCCGGTGGACCTGCGTAGTCTGGAGGCCAGACTGTCTATGAGGAGCCGTGATCCTAGCGGATGACACCTCATAGACGGTCTGGCCTCCAGACTAAGACCTGTGTACGACGGGCTTCAAATCTACAATTCTGACAGGCTATTATTCACACAAGCCAAACTGATTCTACACTACAGCAACCTGTATACCATGGCTCTATCATGTTAGTTGCGGGCCACCAATAACATAATGCTGAGTACGTCATTGTGGCAATCCCTCTAATCCCATAACCCTGAAGACGGCGCACTTTGCACCAGAAACAATTTCTGGGAGCTTGTGGAAAGAGGGTTCAATGCACATGTTGTTCCATCCCAAATGGGGCGGGGGCCCAACTATACTTTTCACATCGTGACCGCCAGCCTCGCGGATATACTGCGCCACATTATATCGGCTCGGTTGTAGTCGATCGTGAGCAATTTAGTTGTCGGCTTGCCCCAAATCTCATTTTATTATTTGGAATAATTACGACGCGAGCGAGGACCGACCGACTTTAATATCAGGTGGACCGGCTGTGCTTTACACATTGTGACCGCCAGCTTCGCAATCGTGCATGCCCATCGGATTATCACGATCAGGGTCAGTTCAGTTTGGCTCCTACGCCCAAACCACGATCAATCGCAAAGTTAGTAATCCATGTCAGTTAGTCACTAACAACGCTTCGAG